>LTDI01000134.1:0-127645 GCA_001654545.1 Fusarium agapanthi | reverse complement strand
TTATATTATACTAAAGAATAAGTATTTTATTATATTATTCTTATTATACAAAACCTTATTAGCTATACCTTATATATTGCTATAAAGACATTTTGACTTTTTAATAGTATATAATTAATAGATAGATAGTAAGTAATATACTACTTAGTAAACGTCTTGGGATAAGTAGTTAAATTTACTTTAGCTATAAATTGAAAAGTAGTGATTGATCTTTAATAGAGACATTTAGAGCCTTGTTATCAGTCTTGGCTGGAATGAAGGACCTTATCTGTACTGAACTCTTTCAGTGGCATTCCCCATTCGAAGCCTTGTGAGTATACAGGTTTTCCAAAGCGTGCAAGACCACCTTGGAAGGCGTTAAGTGAGTTGCCGTCGTTAGTGAGAGATCGCGAGGTATACGTTGTTACCGCCGATATGAACATTGACGAAGTTCTGTCCAGGAATTGAGTGTTCGTGGCCTAGATTCGTGAGCATTTGGGACCTTGAGATAATGGGTCGACAAACCTCGACGTAACCAGCTTTCATCTTTCCACCAGAAACTTTAGTCCAAGTAAGATCTAAAGCCGTAACATGCGCCTCCGCATAATCACTCGGACCCAGCGTCTCATTACACTGAAGTATTCACTTTCTCGTAGACAGTACATCCTCTTGCCACGTCCATGCTCTGGTTTGCCAAACAGAAGACTTGATCTCTGACATAATCTGCGGGGGGACGACTACTAGATCTTTTCCGTTGATGCGCTCTCGTCTATATCCCACGCGTGGTTTTGATGTCCCAGGAATACCGTAGTCGGAGCGCGGGCCTGCGATGGCAAAGATCGTTATTGTGGCGCAGTAGTATATCAAGTGCATGAGCTGAAGCTGTTTGGCTTTGCTAGCTGCTTCTTCGGGCGTTGGGTTGGGGCTTTGATCGATACAGAGGGCATCAACCTAGACAGTTAGGGACATCTTACAAAGCCATTGCATCTCCATACCCATAGGTATCGCTTTCCAAGCTTCTTGGTCATAGTGATAGCATCCTCAATCGTCTGAGGAAGCGTTCCGGCTTCCAAAGCTCCATCAGCTGGATGAATACCGCCCCAGACATAGCTGAGAGCCAGGTAATCGCAGTCGTCAGGACAATCAGCGACCTTTCGGTTCTTTACATCAAGAATTTTCGTAATGAGCAGACCTTTGTCGAATTTGGCATTGCACCGCTCTGAATGATGGTTCTGACAATGCTCAAGGCCCTTCTTGACGAGATCAACGTCGACCATCCCATCAATAACCCTAGCGTTGTAAAGCTCCTCTGAAGAAGAGCTAGTATGCATTGCTATAGCTTCACCAGTCATCATAGCAACTCTTAGCTGCTGCCCGGCGTTAAAGAAACTGGGCCCCGACATATCAAGGCCAGGCGTTGAAAGACCAAACCAAATTGCGAATTTACGTTTATCATCTTCTGGAACAGCTTCCCAGTGATCCTGTCTGATATGCCATCGATAAGGAAGAAGCGTGAGAACAGTAGTATCGTGCTCCGGAGGGGGTCTAGGAATGAGTCGATAGAGCAATCGACATAGCGGACAAGAAGGCTTCATGTGAAAGTCTGGCAAAAGACCAAAGGGTAGCCTATATGGTTCCTGCCTTTCAGCGTGTTGAATATACTGGGCCTTTTCTAGTTCGCCTCTCTGGCTTTCATCTAAAGGATCCGCTTCGTTGAAGGCGCGAAGGATATCAAAACCGGCACATCGTTGGCACAGCTCGCTTGGGTGTAGGCGGAGCTGTTCCAGTAAGTCCTCGTCATTTCTGGTCCATGGCTTCGTGGTATTATTGGCACGGCTGGGGAAGGCCTGGGTTGGTTGATTCTGGATCGAAGGACAGGGCTGGTCTACCAGCTCGAGCTTACGGCAGAAGCATCATAGATCTTGAGTTCTGGATAGACATGTTGTCGGTGGCTGGGTCAGAAAGTTACTGCACTATCAAGTGGACCATCAGACAAAAGCTGCTGAAGAATGTGGCAACGCGATTAGAACCTACTTCACAGTTGAAAGTATGCTCAACTCTTGAAATAGTATTTGATTGTTTACAAAGGGTCTTCTTACTGCGGGGTTGAGCGTCAGCGGTAAGATTGAGTGGATTCTTGAACGTGATGGCTCGTACCGGGTGATAGGATGAGATTAGACAAGGATCAGGGCTAGCCCACTGCAAAGTGGAAAACGCCTTGTACAGCCACGATAAACGGGCTTCCAGCTGAGCTTTTCAACCATATTTCATGGAGGAGCTAGGGGAGGAAAGAAAAGTCAGGACCTCGATCCTAAATAACAAAAAGACTTAGGTTAGTTTGGTAGAAGGCTAAATAGAAAGGAGAAACAGTAGCATTGTAGCTATATTTACTTATCTTTATTGGGGCTATGTGTATATTGCTTTCTAAAACCTGGAGTTAATTGGGATTTCTCAGTGTTGGCTTGGTATGTCTCATTCAGATGTCATAAGCTTTAACTATCAATCAACACCGTGTGACAATCTACAGTGCCACCTTATTACCCCCGCGTCTCGCTTTGCGTACCTCTGCTGAATGGGACGAGAAAAGAGAGTACTATGCTAACCTGATCTGATTACTGCATAATGTTGGACAAGCCTAGTCTCAACACATGATGTTGGTTACATCAATGCGCCATTTTCTGTCTCTGCCCACGGCCGACAACTCTCACTCCGCCACCTTCTATTCAACCAAGTTCTGCCTGCTGATTTAGTTGCTAAAACATGGACAAAACCGACGCGGCACCAGCAGTCATTAGTGAAACAGACCCACGGAATCCGACAGAGATTCTTCCGGAATCAATTCCTCCCGAGATGTCTAGCCAAGGAGGCCAGAACCTCGTTGCAGCACAGGTACGGTGCCCCGCCTTGAATCTGGATTCATGATGACCTGATAGCGATATAGCCTCTGGATGAGAACGAAGATTATGACGATGACTCGGCGCTAGGGGAAGACTTGTAAGTGCTATATTTATCTGTTCTATTGTCACTAATGCAACACGCTAGTGCAAGCTCGACTGCTTCCCTCACCTCCAGTATTCTCGAATACCGAAAGTTTCAGGGTCGGACTTTTAATAGTGACAAGTACGAGACTGAATATTTCGCACCAAATGATGAGAGGCAGAAGGATTCCATTGACATCTCGTAAGGAATACTCTATGCAACCAAAATCTGATCGTCCTACTGAAAGTCAGCAAGTCATCACTACCTCATGTTACTTCTCGACGGCAAACTTTCGCTCGTCCCTTCGCCAGATGACTTGGAAGCCAGTTTCCCATATTTATTCTAAGTTCTTGCTTAAACTAACGACATGTAGAAGGTACTTGACATCGGAACCGGGACAGGTAAGCGATGCCTTGGATAACATCCACAGCAGGAAAGTAGCTGATGATCAAATAGGTGTATGGGCAATGTACGGACGGGTCTTGTATCTCACACAAAGCTGTTACAAACACTGATGTCTCACAGCGACTTTGCCGACCAATATCCCAACGCCGAGGTCATTGGAACAGATCTTTCCCCAATTCAACCCGATTGGGTACCACCAAATGTCCGATTTGAACTTGAGGACGCAACTAGTAACTGGACTTGGGCCAACGACCACTTTGACTTTGTTCATATGCGCTACTTGATTGGTGCTATTGCTGATTGGGGCGCATTGTTTAAAGAAGCGTTCCGCTGTTGCAAGCCTGGAGGCTTCGTCGAATCTGTTGAGGTCAATCCAACTTTCTTCAGTGATGACGAGACAGCCAGCGATGTGATGGCAGTGCAGACATGGAATAAGCTGTTCAGAGAGGCGAGTAAAGCTTTTGGTCGTAGCTTTTGCGAGATTGAGGGAGACGCAGAGCTTCTGGCTGCAGCTGGATTTGTAGACGTGCAAGTTACTGACTTCAAGGTATTGTATCGTCTTTCTCAAACATTGCCATTTCGAACCTTTGTATCTAACACCGCCAAGGTTCCTGTCGGCGGATGGGCCAAGGACTCCAAGCTACGTCAAGTCGGCCAGTTCCTTCGCGCAACGATGGAAAACGATCTTGAAGGTAAGAAAGTCATCGGTTCTGGTCTCCAGTCTTCTAAGAGAATGCAGGATATACCCTTATGGCGTGGCAGCAGATTTTGGGGTGGCCGAAAGATGAGTATCAGTTATTTCTGATGGATATGCGAAAGGCCCTCAGAGATAAGACAGTGCACAGCTACATAAGAGTTCGCTTTATTAACGCCCGCAAGCCATGAAATGCGAGCTAGATAGGAACTTGGGAACTGAAGACTACAAGAAGCTTCAGGCGTTGGAGCACCAATATTTGTAGCGAATCCAAGTCAGGAAGAGACAGGCTATTCCTTGGTGGGCAGATACGATGTTGGGAAACTCTATGTCAAGTGCAATGAGAACAGACTGTTGCAGCATTATTTACAGTTAAAACGATTACTCAAATCTAAAACCAGTAGTTATCTGATCGTAAGAAATAGTCTTACTGCGGGGTTAAGAGTCAGCGGTAAGACAGGTAGATTCTCTAATACGATATCTCGTGCCGGGTAAGAAATAGGTCAATATTAGACCCAGAATCAGAAACTTAGCCCACTATGAATAAAAAACGCCTTGCACAGCCACAGGCATGCTTCCAGCTGAGCTTTTCCACCTCAACTATTGGACGAGGTCCGTACATCGGCGCTAAGTATTGGGGTCAAGACTCAGAATAGCACTTATTATTTCACTCAGCATGCCTTCTTGAAGATTGTTTTCTACCAAGTTTATAATCTGGAAATCGCTTCTAGAGCTCATTCGACACGAATCCGGTCCAATACATCCGACCTAGTCGAACTCGTCTGGCAAGCATGTCGGGGGCGTTGGAGACTCAGCTGGCTCAGCCATATCCTGGGCCTCCGCTGCCGAGTTCGTCACACATTCGCCTCGTCCACCTGCTGCCCGGAGCCGATACAGCTGTCTGCTGTGAGCTAATAACGGTTTCTATCAACGCCGCACCAAAATATGAGGCTTTATCGTATACGTGGGGTGACGCTTCCAGTGCAGAGAGGATCGACATGACCACGCAAGGCTCCGAGACTTCGCAGCAATTCTCAGTAACTTCCAACTGCTTCTCCGCCTTGAGACGCCTTCGGTATAAAGATAAGCTTCGTGTTCTCTGGGTTGACGCATTGGCTATAGATCAGTCGAATTTAGACGAGAGGAATCACCAAGTTAGTCTCATGTCAAAGATATACTCTCAAGCCGCAGGTGTGATCGTTTATCTCGGCGAATCTGCCGACGATAGCGACTTGGCCATCGAATTCATCATGGAGTGCTATGACCCATCTCCTGATACTACTTCCTTAAGTTTTCCTAGATCCGATACCTTAATGGACGCACTCAGGAATTTCTTCCTTCGGCCTTGGTTCACCAGAGTCTGGGTGATTCAAGAGGTCTTCCTATCCTCCAAGAAGACCGTATACTGTGGAGAAAAAGAAATTCCATGGTCTGCAATGGAGAACTTCAAGCATTATCTCGTCAACACGAGACTACAGTTTCGACTGCCATACGTGGTCTCAAAAGCCAGCAAATCCGTCGCAGTGGAGGACGCGCAAAGATTCATTTTCCATGCTCTTCTTGATTCGCGACACTGCGAGGCAACTGACCCACGCGACAAGATCTATAGCCTACTCCCGATACTCCAGTATTACAACAAGTCGCTTGACCTTATACCAAGATACCAAAATACGACAGCCAGAATCTACACGGACTGCGCTCTGTCTTTATTACCAAGTTGCGGCTGGAGCCTTTTGTATGCTGTTCAAGGGAACTTGAGGACAGAGAATGTGCCCTCTTGGGTACCAGATTGGAATGTCCCGCCTCAGCGACATGTCATCGGTTCAGATGCTATTATGGGAATGGGCGGATTTTGGGTAGATGTGTTGCTCCCGGCCGTTCCTTTCAGACCACAAATCGTGATACGCAGCACGGATGGCGGAGAAAGACCCGCGTTGCATGGATATGGATATCCATGTGGAAAGATTTCGAAACTGGGGTCAACTTACATTGCGGGTCAAACACCATTTCCCGCCGAGGAGTGGTATAGTCTCGTCACCAAGATCGATCTATCAACACGCCCGGGAACCGATTCAGCTGATGTCAAGTTTCCTCATCGAACAGAAATCTTCTTTGACTTTCTCCGGCTTGCTCGTTATTTATACGGGTTAACCTTGAACGAAGAAGAAGAAGCTGTTGATGATTTTCCAAACCCAGATTTTATCATTAGAGGCTCACGCGTTTCATATCGGGAGTACAGGTTCGGTTCTAAATGGGAAGACAGAATACGAAAACTAGCTTTTGAGAGGAAAGATGGCGTGCTGCCATTCAGGGACATACCTTTTTATTATGCTGCGGCAGGTTGGCCGTCGAGTTACGGGAATACTATACGTGGAAATCTAGAGGCTTGTCATTTGCGGCGGTGCTTTGTTACTGATACGGGATATTTCGGGCTTACGCCTGCGGAAGCAGAGATTGGAGATCAAGTATTTATCTGTGTTGGGGCGTCGGTCCCATTCGTGCTGAGAGAGATTTGCAGTAGTGGAGGTGATGAGTTTCACCTAGTTGGGGAGAGCTATCTACAAGTCGGCGGATGGTATGGAATGATCACCAAAGAGAGTCAACCTCAACCTCTGTACATCATATAATTCTAGTTAGCTTTATCTATCTATCAAGACTCAATCCTTATAAAGAACTCCTGCTCATCATCCTTCTTCTCAACAACCGCCCTCCTCACAAGATCATCCGCAACAGCTAATCTCAACTTCTCCGCCGTACACGGAGCATCCAGCACCAAAGGTTCACTAACACCGTTCATCTCCCTCGCAGACTTGACTGCTTCTCTCAAAGCGAAGAACACAGCACAACCTAGGAACAGAGGAGGTTCGCCTACACCTTTGCTGCTCTGGATGGAGCCTAGTTTTGACCAGTTGATGGGGTTGCCTTGGGAGTCGTGTTGAAGGGTGTTTACGTTGAAGACTTGGGGAATGTCAGAGAAGCCTGAGACGGATTAGCGATTAATACAGAAGTGGGAAGGTGGGAAGACTTACCGGGGATTTTGTATGTTCCTGGGCCTTTGGTGAAGATCTCGCCCGATTTCATCCAGAGTGATTCTTCCATTGTAAATAGGCCTTGGCCTTGGACAAAAGCACCCTCGATTTGACCGTAGTCCATTGCTGGGTTGATAGATCGTCCAATATCCTACAAAAGAGTCAGCACTGACAGGCGATGGTTTCAATGGTAACGTACCATCATGAGATCTGTTCTCAATACTGTCGAGTCTCCAGTGAGAGTATCCAGCTCAACCTCCGATATGGTCCTGAAGTTATCATTAGCGAGACTACTCCACGAGAGATACGGTAAAACTTACACTCCTTGCGTAAAGTAATAGTACCTGAACTCAAAGTCAGCAGAGCCTCCATCACCATAGAACAATCACTCACATCGGCAAAGGATCCTTCCAGTTCCCCCACTCATACCCAATCCTCGGCATCTTCCAAAACCCATTCGCCGCCAGATTAACTCTGTCCCTATACGCCGCATGCGCAATAACCGCCATGCTAGCATCCTTACCAAACTTCTCTCTATACGGCTTCAGCCTCTGATTGATCTGATCACATGCATTCTTAACAGCTTGGCCATTGATATCACTACCGGATGATGCAGCGGTTGGTGAAGTATTGGCAACTTGGTCGGTTTGGGATTCTTTGTTGTAGATTGAATCGACGCTCACGTTGAGTTCCTCGGCGGCGACTTGAGTCATCTTAGTGTACAGACCTTGTCCCATTTCCGTACCGCCGTGATGGAGAAGTACGGAGCCGTCTTCGTAGATTTTGACGTAGGCTGCTGCTTGGTTGAGGTGGAGGGCTGTTGCGAAACTACTTTTATCAGCAAAATCTGCTAATCTATTTCAGGAGACTTACCTTAGACCAAACTTGGTTGGGATCCTGGAAATACCTCGCTTCTTGAATCGATTCTTGGTGTTGAACTCTTTGATGGCAGACTTGCGCTTCTCAAACTCGGAAGAGGAACTCAACTGCTCCATCATAGTAGGCACGTGGAAGTCATCTGTGATCTCCTGCAGGAAAGGTGTTCGCTGACCGACTTCGTACAAGTTCCGCATTCGAAGGTCATCAACGTCCATGTTCAGAGACTCTGCGATCTTGAACATAATCGTCTCAGTGATGTACATGCCCTGGGGACCACCGAAGCCTCGGAAAGCCGTATTGCTAACCGTGTTAGTCTTACAGACATGTCCGCGGATCCAAACGTGAGGAATGTGATAGCAGTTGTCGACGTGAGTACAAGCTCGGTCCCTATCGCCGTTAGCCCCTCAACTCATCACTTCCAAAGGAGCCTTACATGACTGCGCCGCTCATATCCAACGAAGCACCCGCATTGTTGTAAATATCAATATCCAAAACCTGTATCTTACCCTGCTCATTGACACCAACCTTCCACTTCGACTGAAACGGATGTCGCTGTCCACTAAAAGCAATATCCTCATCACGATTCAGCATCATCCTCACAGGCCTCGCCGTCTTCTGCGCCGCGAGAGCAAGATACATCGATAAAGCTGTGGTTCTTGACTCTTTACCTCCATACGCACCTCCCATTCTCCGAACGCGCATGTTGACTCTGTTCATAGGCACGCCGAGGACTTGCGCGGTGAAGACTTGGTTCTCCATGAGGTTCTGCGTCGAGATGTAGACTTCCATTGACCCGTCTTCCATGTGGGGAATTGCAAGCGCTGCGTTGGTCTCGAGATAGAAGTGCTCTTGGCCGCCCATGCGGGTGGTACCCTCGAGGACGTGAGCGCATCTGCTGAAGGCTTCATCTAGCGACCCACTAAGAGCATCGCCCTTTCGAAGTTCTTTGCCGTGTTCGAAGAAACTCTTTGCTTTGATGGCTTCGTCGATTGTGAAGATGGGGGGGAGGCGCTTGTATGTTACTGTGACTGCGTCGGCAGCAGCACGAGCTTGAAGCGCTGTCTCGGCGTAGATCATACCGATGACTTGGCCGTAGTAGTTGGTCTTTCCGTCTGCAAAGATGAGTTCATCGAGCACGACAGGGCCCCAGGTATTCTGCTCTTTGGTGATGCTGTCCTTGTCGATATAGCCAACTACACCGGGCATCTCCAGGGCAGCTAAGTAATCGACACTGAGAATCTCTGCATGGGCTGCTTTGGACATGACCAGCGCTCCGAAGAGTTCGTTGTGCTGGCGTGGCATGTCATCGACATATTCTGCTTCACCGGTACAGTGTTTCACGGCGGAGAGGTGAGGAATTGGGCGGCCGACTTCCTTGGTACCTCTGTTCAGCATCGAAGAAGTGAAGTTGTCGCGATTGCCAGATGAGATGCCGCGGTGAATCTCCTCAATGAGATTGGCATCGACTTCACCAAGACCTAGATCGTGAACGACTTCGTGCCAGAAGCGGAAGAACATGGAGATAGTAAGAACTGTAGCACTGTTAAAGAATGTAAAAAGTAAATGCTCAAGGGAGTAAACTGACCTTTTCGGTAATGTGCCATACCGCCGGGTACACCAAACGGAAGCTGAAACTGCTCCAACAGAGCATCAATCGAAGCATCCAAGGTCTTTATATCAGACCATTTCTTCCCCACGACAGCCTTCTGCGCTTTCTCAGCCATAACAGTCGTCGGCGCCATACCACCAATAGCAAAAGCAGCATCCTCCACAACCCCATCCCCATCCAATCTAACCCTAAACCCAGAAGTCACGATAGCGATATCATCGTCCTTTCTCTTCGCCTGCTTATAAGCCTTGGTAATCTCAATATCATCGCTCGGAAGCGGGACCACAATCTCTGTTATGACTCCATCTTCGGGAAGTGCCGTTGTTCTGTATGACAGAAACCACGAAGATAACGGAATCTCAGTCATCCCAGCAGCTTGGGAATGGATCTTCACCTTGGCGCCTGCGGCTAAGAGGACGGGAGCGGAGTCAGAGATGGGACTTGCGGTGGCGAGACTTCCTGCTAGACTAGCTACATTGCGGATCTGTCGACCTGCAAAGTACCGAAGTTGTTTGCGGAGAGCTTCTAGCGCTGAGGCGCGTCGACCAAGCTTGGCGTACAAGACAGTGCACATCTCTTCGACCTTGGTCAAGGAGATGTTTCCGGGTATACTGATACTCTTCAGCGATTCCAGTTCAGCCTGTTTCATCTGCAGAGGATCAATAGTGAAGCTGTTCAGCTCAGCGATGTCTGCTGCAAACACGGAAACGCGATAAGCTCTCTTCTTGAAGCGAACTTCGATCTGGGTTTCACTTGCACCGCCAACGATCTTGGCCTCTGGATACACGCCTTTCAGGTCGATCAATTGCTCGAGATTTGTAGGTCGGAACCAGAGTCTTCGATCGTCGCCGTAGCAGATCGGCTGAGGTTCGTACTTTCGTAGCGCTGGAGGGAAGATGGGCTCTGTCGATGGATCGTATGGTAGAAATGTCTCTCCAAGAGCTGGTTTCTCTGGTGATCTTGGAGGTGTACCCGGTGTTTCCTGCGGTCTTGGAGCTGTGATCGGTGTCTCCATCTCCTTCGGGTTCGATTCGTTTACACCAGTTGACCCGCAGCCTTTTGAATCAGGATTATCTCGGCAGCATCCACCAGGACGACCACATGACCCAGTCTTGTTAGCTTCGCGCGCAACAGTTGCATAATCGTCTTCTGTTGTCTTCTCGGGCGTTATCTCCTTGCCGTTGATCTCGGCTATGGTTCCGTTGAGGTCTTCTGTGATGAAAGTTCGTGCTGCTTCGAAGATGGGTTTGTAGCCGGTCTAATCACTGTGAGCACATAATAAAGTAGTTCTCTGGCGGTAGCTTACACATCGGCACAGATTTCCATCGAGATGGCCCTGTAGCTCAACTTCAGAGTTGGTCAAGTGGAATTTGCCATCTCGATATGAGTTTCTGATGAGTGCATACAAACTCATGACGATTCCCGGCGTGCAGAAACCGCATTGCGTGCCACTACCCCTGTTAGTCTCATGTTTTCACTCAAACCCTTGATTTAGCTTACTGCATCTTGGCAATCCTCTCCTGAAGCGGATGCGGCCTCGTAACCGTGCCCAGCCCCTCAACAGTGATGAGACTCTTGCCATCAACACCAACAAGCGGATACAAACAAGCATTCACAGCAAGGTGTTTCACACGTCCAGCTTCAAGTGTCTGGAGGACAACAGTGCACGCTCCACAACCTCCTTCCCCGCATCCTAATTTCGTTCCTTTCAGGGAATCTTGAGCTCGGATCCAATCGAGCAGAACCCAATCCGGATTTGGGTTCTTGACGGTTACTGGTCGGCCATTGATGTAGAATTTTATATCGGAGGTTCTGTAGGTTGTTTTTATCAGGGCTGCGAGGGATTCGACTGCCGTTTTGGGGGCTGTTTCATCGGTGCCGGATAAGGGCGGTGATGGGAGAGCGTCATGTGAAGCCTTCATTGTAGCAATATGAAGAGTGAATGCAATAGAAGTCAATTGATACAGATGAATACAGAATTGGGTTTGGCAATTCAACCAACAACAAATGGGAGAAACAGAAAAGGTCAGCTCAACTAGTCCCCTCCCCTCTAAAATCAGCCACTCGGACTAGCTGTAGTTATCGCCAACTATCATCCCACCTTTGGCCAGTCCCCATCCTTGAAGAAAACGCCAGCCAATGGCTTCCACGCATTATCACGATAGCACAACGGCCCCATTTTTGCTGGCTCTGGAACGTTATCTCCCGTTGTGTTTCCGGGCCGTTGTACAGTACAGAGTACACACTCAACGTCAGATGAGGGGTTTGCGTCGCCGGGATACCCGAACTATCTATCTAACTCGAAAATGGGAGGGGGAAAGCCCACTTCCGTTACTCATATTCCCGAGTCGCTACTTTACCCAGCGTCAGTGTTGCAAATTGAAGATCTGCCCGCATGAATGTGAGCGGTTTGGGAACCTATTGGATTAGAAGAAAGGTCGTAGCAATCCCGTTCTTATAGTTTCTTACTATGGTAGGGGATCTATTTAATTTCCCAAGAGTGGCACAGCTCTTCAGAGCATGCATTGCTGATTTCAGGTCCCAGTTGATACTCTCGTTGAGACTATTCAATGCTCCAATTTCCATCAAACATGGGGTTATTCTTCAGCTGGCCTAATCTATCCTCGCCCGCATTCTTCTTATCAACCTCCACCTCCCCAATAGTCCAGTTCTTGATATGAATACCCAGTGTCGAGTTTCCCTGCCCAAGAGTATAATTATCCATACCCTCCCCCGCATCCATATCAACGACGCTTCTTCCAAGTCTCTGCTCCGTATCGTTATGCAACATCTCAAAATGAATATTAGAGATCACCAAGTCAAAGTTCTGCATCGGAGCAATCGTCATGAGCGCTGCACAAATGCCTTCACAGACAACATCGTCAATCTTGACTTGCATGGTCCGCTGAACATCAATCTCCTTTGGATCACCGTACAACGGCGATGCGCCCAAAATAGCCGACGAAACATACGCATCGGGCTTGATCCACCGATTATGAATAATGCGAAGTTTAGAAACCGATACGTCGCTAACATTACGCGGTTTCCAACCCATCTGAATAATGGCATTGTTCCGAGCTTTCCAAATCGTCAGACCGTGAAGTTGGGCTCCCGAGAGATATAATTTGATAGCATCATCATTGACATGCCAGAACACATCGCGAACTGAACCTCTATACATCTGACTTCCGTCCGTTTGGAAATAATATGCTCCGACTTGCTTGTAATCGCGTATATGTGTGCTGACTTTGTTGTCTTCTTCATGAGGAGTGCTATTCTTTGGATAGAGATCCATGGTTGTGAATGGCGGCTAGTTCAGAGTTGGACCAATGCAGTGCCATGTCTGATTATCCATCGCAGACTGGTGCCAGAACATACGGAGACTGAACCGGTCGTCTTTCACAGCGGTGTAGTTCTTGATCGTGTGGGCCACGTATACATAGTTCTCGCCCGACAGCACTCCATACCCGACCGTAAGGAAAGTGGGGTGTGTTGTTGTGTATTCCAGAGCTGCTTTGACGTATGCACCAGGCTTGAAATATACGTAGTGAGTCTTCGGACTCAACTTGATATGGTCCTTGCCCAAAACACCATTCTTTTCTATCCAATGGATGCCCGACTCAAAGATCATGGTTGGTTTGGACCCGAAAGTATCTTGCGTCATCTTGCCTGGGCGGATGACCTGTATGTTGCTGGATGTCTTGGAGGGAATCAGATCTTTAGGAAGAGGCGGGCTGGCGAAGATGATGAGCCCATTCCTAGGCTCCTCACTGACAATGATACCGTCATCGCTCACCTAGTCAGTGCCGTTTGACCTGTACGTGAAGAGGTCATCCTTGAACTCAACAGAGAATCTAGTCCCGGATTTCTGGTAAGGGACTCGAATCAAGACCGTATTATACTTTGGACGCTTAACTGTGAAGCCAAGATCAACAGGGCGAATGACAACGTTGGAAACTGTCACAATGGAAGACCCGTCGGTAGTAACAATGCGAACATCAACATCCTTCCGGTAGATGAACTGCGTCCAATCCATATTGATCCCCTCAACCGCCTCAATGGTAATTCCATCTCCGTCCGCAAAATCATACTCTTCCTCAGGCTGAGCTGGGTCGGACATTTTCCCGTTTCCATTACGAGGAATGGACTCATAGACGAAAGAGTGATGAAAATCATCTTCACCTGCAAGGGAAACAGAGACGTTGTATCGTCGTGAACGTCGGACCTCATCAGCCGCTACCGAAGTATTGGTGTTGACGACTGAGTTCTCGTGCCACCATGTCGTGATATCAGACTCTGGATCGTTTAGTTCGCAGAGTCGGGCTGCTGCGAGGAAGCTGAAGAACTTCCAGCATGGGAGTATCATGTTTGTGGCTGGGGATTAATCTCGGGACTTTGGAAAGGCCCATAGACTACGACCTTGGCTTGGTAGCTATATGTACACGTTCCATCTCACTTACAGATTGAAGGCACATATTTTAACATAGCACGTAGCCACATGTAAAGAGGCCTCATTGCGTGACAATTACTTGATGTTAGAAAAGGACCGAGAAGACGTTGTGAGCCAATGATAATCCCTACGCCGAGACCCCATGCATCTTGGCATCCACAAACTCCAGCCAGTAAAGCCAAGTAATAGTTGCGGGTGCGGCAATTTTATGCAGATGGTTAGGTCAAAACTTCTCGAGAATCATTCCGGACTGCCAAGTAAGCTTTTGTTCTGGCGCATATACAGTAGTAATATCCAATGGCAGAAACGCTCGATTTAGTCCTCTCGCACGACTAGGAATGAGGTGGCTATGGCTGCCCCGATGGCATGGAGAAGTTGTCGTGGGCTCTTGAAGACAACTATGGCTAGGGATGGGGATTTTCTTTTTCAGCCGCTCATTCTGCTACTCTAAGCGCGATCGGGTGAACATGATGAAACGGGTTGGCGTCAGCAAGGTCAGGTCAGAAATTCGCTTGGCGTAGCTTCCAAGGTTATAACAAATCGCGAGCTTTCTATCCAAATATCCCTCTCAAGTTATAACTCTCTCGCCTGAGAGATATATAGCTTAAGAACTAGACGCAATACTCCTAGACCCATCGACTAAGTCGTCTTACTTAATTTGTTACTGGTGTATTAAAACGAGGGAATTTGGGCAGCCTAGCTAACGAGGCTCCGCAGGTACGCCATACTAATATGCAGGCTGACACAAGGTACAGCCCCGGGCACGGTAGCCCAATTGTTGATATGCCAGCAGGTAATAGCTATTTTCAACCCCCATGTTAAATCCGCAGTGAGGTGCATGATGTGAGTTGGGGGCTGGTTGCTGCAAAAGACTTCATTGGTTTGTCATGTAGCACAAGGCCAATAATCCAAGACCCTACCCTCCAGCCCAGAAGCCACTCGGACTCTTGTTCTGGTTCTTGGGGGTCTCCAGCCCCTCCGATGTTGGTCAGAGTGTTATGAAGACCATTCTCCCTGTATAACCCCACGGCCCGTCATCCAGGCTTACGGTTAGAACGACAGGGTAATGGCTATTTTTACTCTAGCTGAGTCTCTGCAGCTCTTGGCAGAGGGTTTACCCTGCAAATATCTCGCAAGGCTCTGGGAATTCCTGTTCTTAAATACGCTACTACTCTCTTAAAGCAGAGCATCTAGTCTGTTTCCTTCTTAGTTTTAGCCTTCCACGCGCTATGATCTCGTTCCTCGTCTTGGAAAACCAAGACCGCACTCAACGCCAGTCACACTCTTCACATTGTCAAAGAGCCTCATTAGGATGGTCGACATAGAAAGCCACACGCCGGTCAAGGCGACCGACCGCCTACTTTCGGTCCCAAATTACCCTCTCACATCGCCTATCAACACTTCATCGAACAGCATACCCTTGAACACGCTTCCAACTGGGTCGTCTTTGTCAAGAGAAAATCTCGTCAATTCCATCTCCAAGCCCAGAAGATTTGCGATACCGTACCAGAATAAACTGCAGATCCTATCAGTAACAGTTCACGTTTTAGCAATCGCTGTTACCATCGTTATTGTTCAGTTCAGACTTCGCGAGATATATTGGTTTGACCAAACCGCGAAACTTAATGTACTCGGAATGGAGATCAAGGCTGAGTCAAATACATCAGCTCTCCAGTTTGCTGCCAAGATCCATGAAGCCCTCATCCAAGCATCTCTAAATGCCATGGCATTTCATATTATAAGACATATGCTTCGAGGCCAGGGTGTGTCTTTTGGCGTCCTAGATGGAGTATATCGGTTTGGCTCAGTCCCTTGGCTCTGGTCGAAAGGGCTTTGGGGTGCTTTGCACAAGCCTTCCCATTATCAAAACTTTCTCTTCGCTATAGGTCTCGCGATGGCCGCTATTTATGCCAACGTTATTGCCCCATCATCCGCTATCTTGCTCACTCCGACACTTGATTGGTGGAAAGTTCACGATGCCTTCGATGGCTAAAACTTTACAACCCTCATCACCGGAAACGCGAGTCGAATACTTGACGCCGCGTGGCAAGTGTGAGAGTGATCCTAGCTGGGATCAATGTCCTGGAGGAGGGTACAGCACCCTTTTCTCCTTGCTTAGAGCATATCAAACTGACGGGATTGATCTCGAGACCCAGATCAAACTACCAGTTTCAAAGTCGTACCGGAAGATCAGCTCAACCCTGGATTTCAACAATTATACCGCAGCGAATGACAGTCTTGCTGTCGCCACAACTTCCCATACCTCAATCGCGATGATAGCGGGTCTGCTCTGGAACCATATCCGAGAACAGAAAGTGGGCAAGGTGAATGACATAGAGCGCCCACAATTTCGACCCAAAATCCAGAACATTCGTGCACCACTGGTACAGGTTCAGTGTTCTCCCTTCTCCTGGATCAATGCCACCAAGAAGATACAGGATCCTGTATTCAAGGCAAACAATCTCAAGAACTTCAGTCAACTTGTTGACAAAGAGGACACAGACCACTACCAACGAATGGGGAGCCGAATCGCTGAAAGAAAGGATTGGCATCACACAGAATCCACACTTCACGTTCCTACTCTGAGATGGGTCGACGCTTCATCTTTGTTTGAAGATCCTAAGCTCTCTCTCGCCGCAGTTGCAACAGTCCCCGCATATTATCTTCAAGACGATAAAGCAAAACTTGACAGCATCATCCTCCCGTGCATGATCGATGCCCGCTGGGTGGATGTATCCCTTGAATACGATCCCACGATGGATAACACAATCCACAGTAATTTCACAGACCTAATGTCGCTGAGGCGTTATTGGGATCCCACAAACACGTCTGGCCCTCCTGGAGGGCTCACATCACCAAATATCGTGATCAATACATCTTGGGCCCAATCACTAAACCTCAAGACAAAATATCACTACAACGTCAAGAACGGAACAAGAGACGTTACAGCGATTGAGAATCTAATGGATATCTTTATCAAAACTGACGACGACCATGATGAGGATGACGATGACTATGTTCCCAATCACTTTGTTCCACCATTCAATACAGCAACTGGTCGAAAGCTGGGAAACTTTACGACTGATAAGTCAAAAGTTGAATCCTATATAAACGAGATTTCCAAGACTGTAGCTGCTATACTCTCCCTCGCTATAGTTGATGGTATGTCTCGTAACGCAATTAGTCTAAAGATGCGCTTGATTACCAAGAACCTCCAGAACGGCTCGTCGCAGGGCATAGAAGAATTCTGGGAACCGCATCCTGAAGAAGACGGCAACCCTGGATCTGAAGTATTCGAGGCAACTGACGTCGATGAGCCCGCCTCTATCGATTGGGAAGTCTACAGGTATGGGTGGGGTTATGGCCGTCAAAGCACAGCAGTATACTTCGCCATCACAGCTCTTTTCATCCACGTGGCATTGGTACTAGTATTTGGAATCTACATAGCCATGTTCTGGGTCAGTGGGGAACGGCCTGGTAAGTCTCGAGACACGATATCTGAGTTTGTAGCCTTGGCATTGGCCTCCCCATTGGTAGGTGATAACACTTTAGAGGTGAGGAGACTTGCAAATGGCGAGGAGGAAGAGAATGAGGGTAGTAAACTCCTGACGATACCGATTAAACTTGGGATGAATGATGAGAACGAAAGAGCATTATTAACTTAGGTTAAGAAATACCTCTATGGCATAAACCTTAAGCTACTTCTTACTTTAATTAAAAAGAATCCAAATAGTCGGCAGTCAACCCCATAGTATACCCATATCAAAAAGAATTCAAGTATCAATGAGACGATATAATCTGGAGTTCAACACTACTAATGGTAAGGCCATGTAACGAACGGATTACTGCTCTTGTGTTTCCTCTACACCTGATAGTCATGCTTTTGTTACTCTTCTACGGCATATCGTGAACTAAGTTCTGTCTGCTGGTTTAAGCTCTTAGCCACGAGACTCAACTGCAAATAACACATCTACATATCGCGAACATTTGCGTCCCTTTCGCTCCACCAAATCGAGGAGATACTGAGCTAGAAAACAATTTCATGTTGTCTAAAAGAGTATGACTTATCGACTCTAACACTTGAACTTCATAAACTTCCACTCATCTCCGATGTTGAAGCAATCATAGAGGTTAAGGCCCTTCTCAGAATAGCCCTGACAGTTCTTCTCTTTGTATCTGATCACTGAAGCGAAAGCTGGTAAGCAGACCTCAATTTCGTCTTGGCAAGGTTGATGACTCACTATGGCAGCTACTTTTCTTTCTCTCCGCCATGCTAACACCATGGTCTCTACCAGCCGGGTCTTTGATGCAATGCCCACTCTGGAAGTCTGTTTTGGATAGCTTGGTTTTGCATGTGGTTTGTTTCCAGAATCTAGCCGTGATGTCAGCTGCGCGGCTCTCGAGGTGGAACTCTAGGCCAGCGGGGAGAGTATCAATGGGGTTGGCTAGGGCTGGAGCAGCGAGGATCTAGTTCCCTGATGCTACAGACTCGTAACTAATAATGGGAGTGCTGTCAGCTGGGAGAAATGGACATGAGGCCCAGTACTATCTTATTATTCAAAGATGAAGAGAAACACTCTACATAACCTGAGAATGATAGATGGGAACTCCCTGAGGTTTGATAATTATTCTTGGGAATGAGATGAAATAGTTTATGGCAATGTGTATGAGTGTTGCAATGAAGTTATCACCAGATTGGCCGGGTGGGCTCATATAACCCTGTCTGTCTGCTGGAGTATTACACCTCAACAATAGTTCTAGAGAGAATTTACGGGCGCATTCAATTGGTAATAGAAGTGAGACTCAGGCTCCTTAATAATACTAAATTTATTAAATTTGGAGCAGTATTGGTTGCAGGAAGGTAATTCCAGTGTGTGTAAAATTGGTGGAAAGTTCGCCAAAAAATGGTGGCTCCCGCGCCCCTATCCTAAACTCGTCATCCGGACTTTGGCCAAAAAAGTGAGATCCACCAACGCCATTTATTTGGTTATCCAATTCACGTATTATCAATTAATCTACTATATAATCAAGTCAGTTAACCTTTACTAGCATCCCACTTTACAATAAGTAGACCTCAGTCTTAAACTCTCTTCAATTCGCAGTCTCAATCTTCTTCACACTCTAATTATAATTGCCATTTTTACCCCATACTCATTCCAGCGCGTTCAAACAGCATGCACATACGGCTCATTCTCTGAGTCCTCATCCGAGTCCTGAACAACTCCCCACGGAGGGTAAGAAAAAGAAAGCGGCATATTTGAAGCCTCCTCGAACGACTTGTCCTCCAATACAAGGTTCTCACCAGTTGTCTTCTCAATGGTATGCTTCAGCACAGGCCCAAGCTCATTCGAGGGTGACAGTAGCATCTCCTCATCCTCAGAGGTCTCTTGAGAGTCGGGGATAACAAGCCAGGGAGGGTAGCTGAAAGAAGAGGGAAACTCTGAAGGCTCATCGAAAGACTTGTCCTTCAACACAAGATCATCGCCAGTTGTCTTCTCGATAGTATGCTTGAGTCGAGGCTCAGTTGCGGGTGATAGTGGCATCTCCTCATCCTCAAATGGTGTATCTTGAGAGTCTGGAATGACCAGCCAAGGAGGGAAATTAAAAGAACTCGGCAACTGCAGAGCCTCATTAAAAGGCTTGTCCTCCAACACGAGATCGTCGCTCATCAACTCTTCGGGGCTCACGGTATGCTCTAACTTTATTCGCGTCAATGGTGGGACTGGGACTTGGTAGTCTTGTGGATAAGTCGTTTGCTTGGCAGCAGGAGATTGTCGAGCAAGAGATGCGTCATGTTTCTATGATACTTAGAATTGGGATGAGTAGGAGAAGTCTGAGATGTATACTCACTAAATGTTTTACTGTCCTCATGTGATTTCCGAGCCGATTAATCGTTTTCATGGGTTTGCCATAACAGGATAGGCCTTTGACACGACACGGTCTCTTCAAGTCACTGAGTTCCCAGTCGATAATTGAGTTGGTAAGATGACTGTAGAGATATCTAGAGTAGAGTTTTAGATTATTCACTCTGATCTCAAAAAGCCGTCGATCTTGTTCAGCTAAAACTTCTGTCCCTGATTAAACCGTAAGTACTTGCGAGGTAATCATAGCATCGACCACACTGACAGTCCCGGGCATCTGACTCTGTTTCTAGATTCACCGGAGTTGTAACTTCATCTTCCTCCTGGAGTTCGGGAGTATTTGGTAGATCATCGGGCCAGATGATCTCGGTGTCTTCAATAGAGGGCAGGGCATCGTTCTCAGTGATTTGCGCCATCGCTGCTGGTTCGGACCGAGGAATGGCAATGGCGTGAATTGACTACATTCTCCATGGCCTTGGTATGGGAAGCGGGAGGAGTACAAGGGACCCATGTCTTGTGACTTGAGGGCAAAGTGTCGTGAAGTTCAGAAGGAGCAAGTTTGAGAAGGAGAGACAAGCAGGTTGCTGCGATGTAAGACGAACTTAGAAAATCTGAGAGGAAGAAGAGAGTAGAGTCCGTATTTGGAAAGACTTCAAATGGGTTTGAGCTCTGACCTAATGAAAGAAGGAAAGTTTTATCGTCAGGAGAAGTTGTGGTGTTGATGGAGCGTGTCCTCAGGCTCACCGCAGCACTCACCTCTGTGAATCAACGTAATATCATCCCAAACTTTCTACACAGAGAGCAAGTTACCAAAATCTTTTCTCTGATTTTAAAATTACTTACTTCTTTCATTCTCTCTCCTTCATTCTGCAATCCAACACAGGAAGACATTTAGCCTCACCACTTCAACACCACCACAGCGCCATTGCAAACAGACAAACTCCTTCATACTCATTCAGCACTCTTCAAAACAGCATCGACTATTGTTCTCAGCAAGCAAGAATGACGGATCTTCTTTTCCAGAAGTTTCCTGCTCTCCCTCGTGGCGCGCGAACACCACAAGCAATTACCTTGCGAGACAACTACGCATATGACGATACTGCAAGCCATGTTCCCCAATCACTACAACGCCGCATCCCTGTCGCTATGAAGCGACACGGAAAATTACAACTCTACAAGAACGAAGAAGGGTTCTTCTATGCCCAAAGCCCTACTGGAAGATGGGGATCGACTTTCTTTGTCCGGAATGGGGTTCACTTGTATGGTAAGTTTTTAAGTCATTCCAGGCAATGATCTTTCCCCTCTAACTGACGGTAATGCCAGTCATACTACCTCTGAGTTACTTGAACATTGGGAAGAATTTCCGCCCCCTGTCGGAGAAGCAAAACGATATGTTTCCGCCTGTTGTTTTGTCCGGCAATGAATGTCGCCTGCAGCCTGGAACGACAAAGCTCAAGAGATTCATTAGAACTTTCTGGGACACCATTCGCCGAGATCCAAACGCCTTGAAGGGTCTCAAACTTAGCGATAAACGATATGCAGATATCTTCTCTGAGCCGAGCTACAAGTCCAATGTGGAAATTGTTATTGACGGCCTTGTTCCCGAAGCAAAGCGATTCCTCCGAGATGGCGACTTTGGTCTGCAAGATCTTCTTGGACTCCCAGATGCTACCGCTCAATCAACTTTTGGCCAAGCAATTTACGTTCGTGTTTATCTCCACCTGGATGCAACTGACGAGGTCGGCGTCTATATTGGTCAAAGCAGTCGAGTCAAGGTGAAGGTTCAAGAACATGAGAAGAATATCAAGTCAATTGGAGGGTACTCCCCTCACTACAGCATCGCACGTAAATCCCGACCTGATGATCGACAAACCTTTCTGCTTTGTTTCTGGACACTTGATAAGAAAGTTAGTCCAGCTGTAATGGATATGGCAGAACAAACAATGATCTCGATGTTCAACACCTATCACACATGGATCGCAAGCTCTACCTCAAACTTCGGTTACAAACCAGAATACCTCGCCATGCATAACCAATGCAAGTATTTCCAGTCAGTTGCAACGAAGACACGAGATACCACAGGCTGGCAACATCACCTTGAAGCTGATCCCCATGGCTGTAATGTCACGAATCCGCTATGGTTCTATCACTCTCTCAAGACCATAAACTGTTTCGAGATGTCTAGTCCTGATACCACGGTCCGCACGTACACGACATACAGGATGGCTTGCAAGTTCAACAAACGGCATGGCAAACGACACTCAACGTGTTTCTGGTACAATGATCAAGATGGAAAGTCCAGTTCTATTGTTTTTGGCTTCCCAAAAGAACCTTTCCAGCGCTTCTTTCCAGAGTCTGGACATATAGTGTTCGAGATCATGGATGATTACCGCCCACATCCAGCCGCCTGGTTTGGCTGTCCAAGTGTCGGGAAATTTGAGAACTTTGAGCTACCATCTTCATTGGGAATTCGCATTGAGTGGTTAGAGGAGACATCACGTCAATGGCTAACGGTACCAATCAGCCAGGCCTACGGGAAGTCAGACCCCATACTGAGATGGACTAAAGCCCTTACTATCATCTAACTCTTAGAAGGTATCAACTGGACCGCATCGCAAACTTGCATTTCGCCAAGCTATCCCACTTGAGAAACAGATCACGCCTGTTGCCATACCAGAGCCATTCAGCGTGACACCAGAAACAACCGCGTTAGAAGTAGAGCGCGATGAGGAGGCCGGATTGAACTATCAGGTTCAGGACATTGATGATGATGATGATGATGATGAGTAACTGGAGTTTCAACGGAGCATTATGCAGGTTAGCGAATGATGAGAGAACGTGAGGAGTAAGGGGGTGGATGGAAAGGGCCCAATATGTTGCTTATTTGCTTTAGCTCACAGTGAACAGTCTTGTAAGGGAGAATGCATGCTGGATTGCAAATGGCCAGTTGGGGAAGGGCAATTGAATACATACTAGCTTATAATTCAGAACCAATTGTCTCTTTTAAAGAGTCTGATAACTGAGGTAAAGATGGAATGTGTATTAAAGGAGTATCCAGATGTTGATGTCAGATGTTCTATGGCAGTTAAGACCTGTTGATAAGTGCTTCCAGTTAGGTCGATGATTTGAAAACGCCACCAAAATGGGCTGCCCCACCATTCTGGAAGTGTCCAGATCAAGTATCCCACCTTTTGCCCCACCACTTTAGGGTTGACTACAACTCACTCTAACTCCAGTCTCAGCTCAATTGTGGCCTTAGTATAAATATTATCATTTCAGCCCTCATGTCTTGTCGTCAGCGCAGACATGATTATTCTGGGCAGCTTGACTCTGCGACTAAGATTGTATAGTCAACAGTCAAGCTACTTTCTCTCTGTCTTCTGGCTTGGTACGCGAGGCCTGATACTCACCTCAGCATGCGTCCACGTCCAGCATAGCTTTTGATAGATAGTAATGTACTTGATCTCTGTCCTCTGACTTGGTATGCGAGGTCTGACTCCCATCTCAGCGTCCGTCCACGCTCAGCATAGCCTGGACTCTATATGATTCTAAACTGCAGTTCTCTGTGGTAATATAAGCTCTTAGCCACGAGTCTTATCTGTAAGTAATATATTACTTACTATCTATCTCTTAATTATAACTATACTATTATATATTATAAAAGATCTACCTAATTATTCTTTATTATATTACTATAAATACTAAGATTAAATTACTAGGATAGACTTTAATAAGATAGTTACTACTTAGAGTTTAATATTAGCACTAAAATAAATAACCTTATTAAAGATTACTTCTAGTAAAACTAGAAAGAATAGTTAAATGTTAGGAATAGTATTATATTTATAATTTAATATTATTAATACTATAATAAAGTTAGACCTGCTGGGAAGGATGTCTAAGCAATTTACAGGGTGATTCTGTAGAAGTTATAATAAATGTAATATAATTTAATTTAATTACTGGCTATTAATAAAACCAAGGAGAGGAGTAAAGACATGTTTAACTCTGTAAAGCAGATTGTGTGCCCACCAACCCAACAAGAAGATGTCTGAACTGACGACGTATAGATATGCCGCTACCAACCGTGGAATTCCTGCTATTGTCATTTCCGCAAGCAACCAAGAAGTCCCTTTCTTTGAGGTCAAGAATCGAACCAACCCCGCTACATGGGCCGCTCAAGCCTCCGTCAAGTTCGTCGAGAACTTCCTCGCTACCTCTCCCAAGAACGGTCCTCTTCTCCCACTTGGTTACGGCGTCGACGTCAAGCTCCCCGTTTTGACAAAGAAGAACCAGAACCCGGATTTCGTGCAGACCCGATTTACTGGAAACGCTCACGTCAACGAAGCTCTCCTCGATAAAGAGAAGGGAACGTTTACTTGGGCCAACATCAAGCCTTATGCCGCTGGCGTGAATGCCTGCATTAATGGTGACTGCTCTCTCCCCGGTGAGACATACGTAGTTGAGAATGGCAGGGCGTCTGTGTCTTTCTACACGGTTGACTACTCGGCGCCTAGCACGGAGTATACAAAGTCTCTCATCCAGCGAGTTGCGTCATTTATTTCAAGCGATAAATAGTAGTCCATAGTACAGAAGAGAGTCATGAGTTTGAGTGCATCATGCGCCGATTATTCCCAACGCCCTTTAGAAAATAGCAAGTTCAAGATTCCTGGAGCGTGCTGCGCTCTCAATGTCAAAAGTATTTGTCCCGTTCACCCACGCCTCATCGAGCATTTCGAAAACAGTATTGATTAGATCAAATGTATCTGTGCCGAGTAATGACTTCTTGACATCGTCGAGGGTTGCTTTCCAGGTTGGATGCTGTTTGAGGAGGGGGACTTCTAGACCTGCGTTGACGACTGCATATGGAATGCCGTTGTGGACGAGGAGGTGTTGGTTGCGAGGTTCTTCAAAGGCCTTTTGTAGGGCATCTATCGATGAGATGAGACGGCATAGAACGACCTCTGTATCTGGGCCTTTGCTCGACGTGCCGTCCTCTCGGTCGGGCAGCCCTCTCGCTTTCCGCTCCATTCTCCGCCGACGACGGATCTCCAGTATGCCTGCCAAGCGCCAGCATTCCCAGTAGTGGCACTGCAGCGACTCACCTACCTGTCCCGGCCAGTCCCAGAAGCGCGTCTCGGTATACTCTGGATCGTTGTCCACGATGCTAGCAAAGATATCGAGGAGGGAGCGGGGAATGCCTGATACGACTTCTACACCGGTCGCTCGGCCTTCGTCGCGATCATCTTGAAGACGACGGAAGAGTTTCCAGACGCCGATGGAAGGATTTACTCGACCGATGACGCTGGACGGAAGATCCATCACACCAAGAACTTCGAGGAGATGTTGGGTTTGGAAATCATTGGAAATTTGACCAACGGTGCTGAGCTTGGTCCTGAGATCGTAGACGTCGACAATGAGCTCGAGGTACATTGTCCACGGTTGGGTCTGCAGTAGCTGGACGGTGTTAATTTCCGAGACTCACGCCGGGAATAAGCAGGAAAAGAAGGGGAACACATACACAGAGCGAACAGACTAGCAAGCCAGCGCATATTGTCGCGGGGTGCATTCGCTCATACCGAGCGGAAAGCTCTTGTCGGAACGTCTGCAGCGCCAGGTCGGTGTATTCCATCGACTTGACAGACATGCCGCGATTCCCATCATCCAAGTAGAGCTGTATCGCACCAGCGATCATGACCAGCGCCGGGCTCTGATAAGCCATCTGCTCAAAGAAGGGCTTGATCCAAGAGCTGGCTTCCGTAGAGTACAACCGATTGAGGCCATTGTTCATGACTAGCGAGACAATTAGGACCAACCAACTACGATGAACTACCTCGGTATCAAATGAGGAGTAGGTAAAGTGAATGAATGAATGAATGATGACAACCTACATCTCCGGAATCTCGGGTCTTGAGCGTCTGCTGACGGCACGCCAATGGTCTGGGGTGAAAAGGCAGACGACGAGATTGAGCCCGACGCAGGACTCGACGTATCGTGCCTAGGAGCAGAGGAAGTCTCGGAATCCATCGAAGTGAGGTCCTGATTGCTCTCAGGCCCTTGATTCGCGACCAATGACGCGTCGGGCACAGAAGCGCCGGCAAATCTGCCTCTAGAAGCGACGCCATTGACCCAGCGGAGGGGAGTCGAGTAACCCTGGCACCTCATGCCCCTTTGGGAGCAAGCGTGGCACCCCGGGCGAGCCTGGTCGCATTTTCGCTTGCGGGCTTTACAGTTCAGGCAGCCTCCGCGAGATCGGGCCATAGTGCGTCTGTTCTCTTGTCTATCTCTGGGCCTCAGATCTTGGGGGATGGTCAGTGGTGGGTGTACGAAATGAGGCGATAATCTGACTTTGCGGGGCTGGGGATGGAAAGTTTATAGACGAAAAGGGGTGAAAGAGGCGCCGCGCGTGTATCTCCCTAAAGCAGTTTAGATCGTCCCACGGGCTGTTATCGCCACACAAAATTTACTTTTCTCTCGTCTCGTATGTGGGAACAAGCTCGTGATTTGCAGATACCACCTGGACAGGGATCGTCCGAGGTAGATAGCGGGAGAGTGAAGCTAATCGCACACAGACCCTTGACCCCCTTTACCTCGTAGGCTCACTATTGACGCGCACTGCCGACGTTGAGTTTGGAGAGACAACAGCCGACGGCCACCGTATCAAGTCTGTCTCGTGCAGAACAAGACTCAGTGCATTGCATGTTGGTTGCTGTACAGTACACTATCTTTTTTGATATCGCGGACCGGGCTGAGATTTGAAAAGGATATATAGTACCCATGCTTGCCTCTCCTCGTACGATTCAGTCCAGCTTCAACCTCCACTTTCTTCCCCATTTTCAATTCTCCAAGCGAGCCCAAGTCCCATCATGACCTCCACCGATCGCGTCCCCATCCCGGGAGAGGCCCGCCTGATCTTGGGTAAAACACCACAACCTGTCTCATGGCTGACATCTTTACTGATTGATTTGCAGCAGAGTCAGCTACCGATGCGTCGCGCTTCGTTCTTCAGCCAACACCCTCCAGGGATCCCAATGAGCCTCTCGTGAGCTATACTCCATTTATCATATGTAAAACCTTCAATTAATGCGTTTAGAATTGGCCTACATGGCGAAAGTTCTTGAACTTTGGGCTGTCGATCGCCGTCACGATCGCTGCCTTCACCAACGTCTCTATCCAGACTGTCTTTTGGCAGCAGATGACTGTTGACATGGGCGTTAGCATTCAGCAGTTGACCCATGCCCAGTCCGCCCAGCTAGCTGGTCTAGCCATGGGTTGCTTGTTCTTCATCCCCCTCGCTATCAAGTATGGACGTCGTTCTGCATACATTGTCTCTACCGCTGTTCTTGCCGGTGTCTCGTGGTGGACGTCGAGAATGCAGAGCTATCCTGAGTTGATTGTCACCATGGTTATCACTGGTCTCGGTGGTGCTATCAACGAAACGGCTGTTCAGATGACTGTAAGTCTGTGTCTCACAATATTCAGGCCGTTTACTGATGGGTGTAGATCTCTGACCTCTTCTTTGTTCACCATCGTGGATCTGCTAATGCTGTCTACTTCACCGCTGTCATGGTCGGTTCTTTTCTCGCCCCCATGGCCGCTGGCACACAAGCTGCCAACCAAGGCTGGCGCTGGTCGTACTATACCTTGTCAATCTGCCTCACCATCCTTTTCATCCTCTTCATCTTTACGTTCGAGGAGACAAAGTACATTCCCGTGTCGGTCGGCGAGGCAGAGAACGATGAAGCATTTTCAGAGCAGAACCCCACTGAGAAAGACATTGACTCCAAAAACAAGGTCGGCAGTGAACTTGTTACCGTTGGTACTCATACGGATCCTACCATTCCCATGAAATCATACCGCCAGTGCATGCGTTTGACCACCACGACAGGCGAAAACCTTCCTCGCTTGTTCATGATGCCTTTCCATGTCATCACCCTTCCCCACGTCATGTTCACTGCTCTACAGTTTGCTTCTGGAGTCTGCTGGCTTGTAATCTTTATGCAGATCATCTCCATTGCCTTTTCAGCTCCCCCTTATAACTTTACTACCGCTGGTATTGGATACATGGCTATTGGTCCTTTTGTTGGCAATATCTTTGGAAGTATCTATGGAGGACCTCTTGCAGACTGGACTGTTGTTCGACTTGCACGACGCAATGGTGGTGTCTACGAGCCTGAGATGCGACTGTATCCTCTTGTCATCCCTACAATCTTCATGGCTGGTGGACTCATCATGTTTGGCGCTACAGCTGCTCGCGTAAGTTTACCTCCTGGATCTCAGTATCTTTCACTAACATTCTTTAGGGCATGCACTGGATCTATCCCTCCCTCGGTGGAGCATTCTTTGCTTTTGGACTCGGTGCCAACGGCGATATCACCTTCACTCTCATCATCGATACTTATCGTGAGCTCGTCGCTGAAGCCTTCATCGGTATTGCTTTCTTGCGGAACGCCGTATCAGTCGGTGTCTCCTTTGCCATTGTTCCTTGGATGACATCCATGGGTCTCACCAACATGTTCATCATCATTGGCTGCATTGCATTCGCCATTGGCTCCCTCTTTGTGCCCATGATTATCTACGGCAAGAAGATTCGCACTACTTTGGCACCTCGCTATTGGAAGCTTGTCGAGAAGCGGTCGCGTATTTGAAAGGACTTTACGATGGATCAATGACCTTGGGATAAGAATTTGTGGACGATGTTGGGATTTGATATGTCGTGGTGTTGTTAGTTTAGGTATCATCAATTTACTCACACTCTCTTTCATCACAAAACTCAGGTTTCTGTCAAGTTTTATTTGGAATGAACAGACTTAGATTACAATTTTCCGTAGTTAAACAGACGCCGTTCTGTTGGCTATATCGTACTTCGCTGGGGCATGTCACACCTTTAGAAACTCGGCGGCGTTTTAGACTCAGCCTCACCCAGCCCAGGGAGATCATTACGTGCTTGAGGCACACCACATACGAAAAGTAGTTATTCCCGGGTTATTCAGCCCCACATGCAATCTTCAGCTCAAAGATATAATGTAAAGCTTTATGTTATTATATCAATTCTTCATCTGTCTACAAGTTTGCAGCTCCCTTTCCAGGAAAGTTAGTCAGCCGATAACAGTCGATAATCGGTCTCCCCTCTGACATGATCATGACTCCAATAGCAACAACGGTGTTCAACCAGCCGTAGGAACTATCACCAGGGGCCTCAAACTTGATATGCGTAAAATACTCCATCTCATCTTGCGTAACGGTATCCCGCTCTCCAACCTGCTCCTCAACTCCAGGTCCAGTACGATAGATGCCCTGTGCTTTGACCAGGATATGTACGTTATCATGAGTCCGCAGGGTGTACATGGCGTTTAACCGAACAAGAGACTATACCCCTGTTAGCTAGCTAATCGACGATAAGCCTTTTTCTTTTCTTGCATAGTATTCACCTTATTTTGGTTAATGACTTCGGCCCAGTCGGCACCGCTCTTGTCAACTATGATTCCCTTGATCTGAGGACCATTTACTTGCCCTCCTTGGATGGGCAGGACAACTCTGCTCTTGGAGGTGCCGTCGATGCCTGCAATCTCGGTAACCCCCTCTTTGTCCATCTCGGCAACGATGCGGTAGATGAACTCAAGATAAGGCATGCGCATTGTTGGAATATCGACTTCGGAAGGAGAGAAGTCGTTTCCGGGGGATGGAACGTGAGAAGTCATTCCGAAGGTGATGGACCGGGGAGTGGGCAGGGAGTGTTAGATCTGAGATTTGATCTTGCTGAAACCTAGTATAGTTGATATGGAAGACCAGGGCATCTTTTATCTTTACAAATCATTTTTTGACTTGATACGCTGATTGATACGGCGACTGCTACGGAAATGATACCGATGATACTAAGGATTAACATTGTAGATCAGACCCTGTTCCCATGCCGCATGAATTTGCCGATATGGCGGCGGCTCCAACTGCCGAAAGGGGGCATTACATGCGCCGCGAAGCTAAAACAACCCCCTCCGAATCTCGCTATCTCGGCTTGCAGTATGGGGTAATCTATCCGCATTGTGGGGAAGATTAAGAGGATCTAGAACCTCCGAAACTCCGTCGTCTGCTCTCTTTCCTCATTAAAACCAGTGCGGAGACCAGAATACTCCTCTAACAAATCTCATCATCCTCATATCATTCACCATGCCTGCTACCACTACCAACTGGAAGACCATTGCTGCTCAGCATCGCGAGAAGCAGCGTGATGCTGTACCGACAGAATGGCTCCTCCCAGAGAAACAACTTCAGAGTCTGAAGAATACTGGAGATGGGAATGGTAGCAAGCTTATTGAGTCAAAGGCCGTTCATAGATCTGGACTTTTGACGGAGAAGGAGATTGTTATTACGGAGAGGTATACTGCTACTGAGTTGTTGAGCAAGATACAATCTCAAGAGCTTTCTTCAGAGGAAGTTACTGTGGCGTTTTCTAAGCGTGCGAGTCTCGCTCAACAATTGGTATGTTACACTGAATAAAGCGTTGGAACTTGGACTAATAGATGTAGACATCGTGTTTGACAGAGATTATGTTCAAGGAGGGCATCCAAAGAGCTAAGGAACTTGACGAGCAATTAAAGACAACGGGAAAGTTGGCTGGTCCACTCCACGGACTACCCATCAGTCTCAAGGTATGCAGCAGCAACTCCAGCATCAGAAACTCTACTGACAAACCAGGACTCATATCGCGTTAAAGGCCATCATGCCACCGTTGGATATGTCGAGTTTCTTCGTCAACCAATGCCTGATCACAACTCTGCGCTCGTTGACTTGTTGCTCGACGCTGGAGCTGTTTTATACTGCAAGACAAACCTGCCCCAGACAATGATGGTAAGCTATATCACATGTCAATCAACTGTACTTTCTAACACCATGTAGACAGCAGATTCAGAGAACAACATCTTTGGAAGAACTCTCAACCCTCACAACACCAACCTCACAGCAGGTGGTTCAACCGGCGGTGAAGGCGCTCTCGTCGCCTTTAGAGGATCTCCCCTCGGTGTCGGCAGTGACATCGCCGGCTCCATCCGCATTCCATCTTTGTGCTGCGGTATCTACGGTTTCAAGCCTACCTCTGAACGCGTTCCCTTCGGAGGCCAATCACAATATCCATTTCCCAAGGATCATCTCCCTGGTATTGCCCCAGTCGGTGGTCCTATGGCCAACTCCATCGAAGATCTTGAGTTATTCATGAAGATTACTCTTGCTCAGCGACCTTGGAACTATGACCCTACTGTTGCAGATATCCCCTGGAGAGAGCTTGGTGAGGCGGATACTAAGCTTACCATCGGTGTCATGGCTGAAGATCCCGATTATCCTCTTCATCCACCTGTTCAACGCGCTTTAGCAAAGGCTGCTTCTGCGCTTGAGAACGCAGGCCATAAACTCGTTTATCTCTCCCAAGATCCTAAGCGAAATGCTGGTCTTGGTGGAAGAATTGGATTCCAGCTGTTCAGTGTCATGGGTCCTGATCTTGATACCGTCTCTCGAGAGATTGGTGAGCCACTTGTCAACTCTGTGGCTATCGCCGCCCATCCCTTTGCCAACGGCAACTTCCCTGTTCCTCCGGATCTGGAGACACCTACGAAGTTGTCTCGTCTGAATGAGGTTCGTTTTGAGTACCTGAAGGCTTGGCAGGAGACGTATCGTGATAACGAGCTTGATGTTATTCTCGCTCCTGGGGCTGCGACCACGGCTATCCCTCATGATACTTATGGTGTTCCTATTTACACTCTTATGTGGAACGTCTTGGATGTAAGTTGACATGACCGTACCACTCAAAGATGTACTTGCTAACAAGATGACAGTTCCCTGCTGGTATTATTCCCTTTGGCAACTCTTCCAAGTCCGAAGACCCCGAGCACGTCAAGGCCAAGGCCCCGTTCGACCCTGATTGTAAGTTTTACCACATAAAAGACCATTTTACTGTAGCTGACAGGTGCCAGATATTCCCGAGGCTACCGACGGTGCACCTACGGCAATCCAAATCATTGCGCCACGATACAGAGACGAGGAATGTCTCCGAGCAATGAGAATAGTTGATAAGACATTAAGGAACTCCCGAGCAGAGAAACTTTAGATATTATTCCATTAGAGCGAGCTACACATAAGAAAGCCTGATTTACCAATAACACTAGACTAAAACTCAATCACACATCATTACATATCCATTGCCCCGTGAAGCTATCGTAACCTCAACATCCTAGCAGCAGGTCTTCTCTCTACCCGTCCCGAACGTTCCCGCAACAAACTCAATACCACAATCTTAAACTGCTGCGCCAGATCATCCCACTCAAAATCGGGGTTAAGCGCCTTAATAAACACCCTCATCGCAGACTCAGGAATCTTTGTTATCGCGCAGACATCCTCTGCTGAGAGCGCCTTCTCCATCGTCGAAACAAACGCAGGCGCTAAAGAACTCTTGTACGTTGAAAAGCTCTCTTCTTCAACAATTTCCTCCTTGGCAACTTCAACTACAGCCTTGGTCTCAGCTTCAGGACGTGTTCCGGTGAGGACTTGCTCAAGGAATTGCTCGTCAAGAGGCTCGACGTTGTTCTTGGCTGCGTCGTTGCCTACTTGCCATGGGGTACGTCTCTTCTCTGCATCGTCCATAATGCGCCCGACGATCTTTCTCGTGCGGTTCTTGACTTCTTGATCTGCGTCTTCGGAGACATTTGCGTCGATTAGTTCGCGGTAGTAGTGGATGTTCTGCACCTTTAGCTGATCAGGTTGAATCTGCCACGTGGCAGCAATCTCCGTATGCAAGTCAAGAACAGCCTGGCAGTTCTCCTTTGCGACATCCCATTCTTTGTCTTGACATGCTAGTGCGACTGCGATCTTGAGCTCCTTGAAGGCGGCTGAGCGCTTGGTGTATACGTTACCGTAGACAAGATCATCTGTAGGACGTCTTGCGCCGCCTCTGGCGAGATGGCCGAGATATCGCATCATTCTGGTGTAGCCCTTAGTCTGCTTCTCAAGCTCACTTGGAACATTCTCCTCAAGCCTTCCCGCAACGGCTGCGACATCTACACCATCGCTGGTGAGCATTCGTTCAAAGACAGTGATGATGGTACGGCAGTGCTCAAGCTGGATGTTTCGCAGCTTACAGAACTGTACCATATCATAGGCCTTGCTCTGCTTGATCTCCGCGACGTTCTCATTCTTTGTAATGACCCGCACGATGATCTTGTCAAGAAGCTTGAGCAGATTGTCGTTGAAAGTCTTCAAGGGCCAGCCAGTGTAGGGATACAGCTCCACGACGTTCTCATACCAAACCCAATCAGCATCCGTGGCAGGAACATCGTACTGAGGATTCAGCCCAAAGAGCTGCCAGACCATACTCAAAGGCCTGACACCCGACCCCGCAATCGTCATCAGATTCCCAAAAAGACCTCTCATCAACCTCGTAACCGTATCCTCCGCCGTATCCAACACAACAGGAGCACTTGTCCTCATCGCAGCAAGCTTCGACATAGCCGCCATAAGCAAAGAACTCATCAAATGACCGATCTCAGGACTTCCCGCTTCAAAGTTATACTCCCGCGACGCAACAGCTTGACTGAGTGTATCTCGCATCATGATTCTCAGCGCGGCGATGTGTGATTCATTGCACTTCTCCATCCAGCGGATAGCGTATGGACTCTTGAGGTTGACGAATTCGTCCCAGCATACCCATGCTAGCATTGAGCCGACGCCGCGCTGCTGGCTCAGGTAGGGAAGTGCGAGGATGGGGTGGTTGGGACCGGCTTGGCTGACGAGAGGGCCGGCGTGTTGGCTTTGGGACTGTTCCATGATGATACCGGCGTCGAAGCCATCAAGATGAAGAATTCGATCGTCAAGTGCACAGCAGGGTCTAGTAATGTTAGCAACCAAAGTCTTAAGTGAGCGTGCATCGTAAACTTACTTGGCATCAATGGCAGTACCCTTCAAATTCGCCAGCATCTCCTTATAAGGCACCGTCTCAATATTCAACAACATCACCCCCATCTCCTCAGCATGCTTCTCCAACAACCCCGTCAAGCTCTCAAAAGTCATCGACTTGGTCGCCTCAACATTATTCTGGATCTGCGCCTGTCTCATAAGCCTCTTCATATCATGCGTCCTCTTCGACGTCGTCTGAACAGAGATCATATTCCCAAGACTAGTAATAACAGGCTCAAGGACAGTCTGAACCTCCTTATTAGCCTTTCTTATATCACCAAGCATCTTATTCTTCTTGTTAAGAATGGCTTGATCATCGGTGCGGAGGTTGGCGGTGATGAAGGCTATGTACTCGCTTCGGAGAGGGGCCATTTTCTTGTCGATCTTGGCGGAGAGCGTGTCCACAAGTTGCTTGGAGAGTTGTTGGAGATTCTTTTGGCTGAGGAGAGTTTGGAGCTGGGGAACTGCGGCGGTGATGTCGTCGTTCATGGTGTTGATCTCGGCGATGCTTAGACCCTCAAAGATACCGGCTAAGTCTTGAGGACGAACGACTTGGGCTGAGTAGGGAAGATGAATAGTGTTGGCATCACTGAGATTGACAAGCCGAGGAATTTTAGGAGCCAATAGCGATTCCACGCTGTTTGAGGTGATGACATCGGTGATGTCAGCTCCAAAGTTCAACTTTGTCGTATCCAAGATCTTGTGATTAGCCAAACCTCGGTAGAAGTAAAACTTGTCGCCGATGTTGCCTACGATCAAAGACTGAGGTCCAGCAAGCGCAGTTACAGCATTGATGTTTGCCGAACTCAACACAGCAGAGACTTGTTCTTCGGTCTCGTGCTTCTCCTTGGTCTTGATCTGCACGATGAACAAAGTATTCATCCGATGACCGGAAGCCAAGTTCCGCGCGTTATCGGTCATGCGCTCATCAACGACCACGGCTATACTCTCCAATTGTTCGTAATAAGCGCAAAGAGTCTTCTCATCCTTGAAAGGAACATTGGAAGGGGTGTTGCCGGTGGAGAGAAGCATTGGACCTTGGAGTTGAGATCCGAAGATGCAGGGGAGAACAACGGCTGACTCGTCCTGGGTGAGGTTTGCATCCGAAGCCATGAAATCGATGCCAGTGCTGAAGTGAATGACTTGCGTGTCAGAACCAGCCAAGAAATAAGGGATGTTTGAAGCGTTAGTGGTTAATACAGCGCGCCTCTTATCCGAAACCTGTACTTCACTTTCTGCCTCATCACTCGTCTCGGTCTTCTTCTCTGCAGCTACAGCAGGCAGAGGCTCAGAAATAGTGAAGTCTGCGCTGTTGATGGCTTCGGGGAAGCAAGGGCTGATGAGTTTCTTGCTATCGCACATCATGTTTCTATCAGTCGTCGCCTTGGGAAGAATAGAGCAGATGATGGAATCTTCATCACGCTTGATGACCAAAGGGCAGCAGATAGTAGCATCGCCAATGGTTGCCTTGTCCAAAGGAACAGGGATGATGTACAGGATCTACTCCCATCAGTACAATAAACATAGACTCACATTAATGAGTAACTTACCTTGTCAACGTGGTCTGCCACCATCAGTGCGGGGTGACTTCCTAAGAACCTCGTGATCCGCGTCTTTGTATATCCCGAGATAAAAACACAGATAGGCTTCTCCGTCAGTGTATCATTGTCTATCCTCACATAGTCCAGAAGATCTTGGCCATACAGAATATCGCCGCTGTGCTTGATTCCAGAAAACGTCGTTCGTTCCAACCAGCAACAAGTATTGCATTCTCTATCAGCGAAGCAGAAGTCGTAGTACGTAGGAGTACGTTCTGATACAGCCAGGATTGTGATCTGGCCTGATACTACAGGGATCTTGAAGGTAGCTGCTGGAGCTTGCATGATCTGAAAGTCATCAAACACGGCTATCAATTATTAGCAGCACCAAGGCCCTGGGAGTGTTTTTTATTCTTACCCAGATGTTCTCTGAACCCCTTCATCCGTCTTAGTAAAATCTCCCCCATCTCTCCTAGATCAACGGAGTTGAAGAAGTAGTCCTGACTGTAATTCGAGATATCAATCTCCTCGATGCCATTCTTGGTTCGACATAGTAATATGCCCTCAGGGCTGTAAGGATGTGCAGAGCCAACAGGCAAAGTTTGTAGTAATTCCGCTATCCGACCCTTTGACGTAGCCAAAGGGTCGAAGAACGTCTTGCGTATCTTTTCCATGATGATTACTGATGAAGATCTGGAAATTATTTGGGGTAGATAGACAGCTTATATAAAAGATGGAACTGCTACCGCGTGAGTCACACGACATGCAGGGCTGAGAGTTATAGGTGAGGTTTGTTTGCTGCACTCTATTTGGAAGGTACCGAATATGCCTTGACATGGAAAATGAGTCATGTTGGGGGGGCGCAGTCAGACCGGGGTGAGGAATGTCTGGGGTAAACCAACACGGCGGCGCTAAGGCTCATAGGGCTGTTGGCTCTCCATGGCTGAGCGAACTGTATTTACAATGGAGCATTCCAATCATTAAGATTTTGAGTCATTTCCAAGTATTGAATCTTGCAAAAATGGGTATTAAACACTAGGTAGAAGTCTGTCGGCCGCCGTAGAAGCGCATGAGAATTATCTATTTTTAGCGTTTACCCCATGTCTTAGACAAGTGCTTAGAGCGATCAGAATCTAGACAAGGCCCAAGTTGAGCGTCGATAGTCTCATGCATTAACGTTTCAGGCTTCTTTCTTTGCATATTCGGGACCGTTCCGGCCGTTCATTTGGTCCCTACGCCTCACGTATTCTGGCTTGCGCCTCGATTTCCTGAAGGTTTGTCGCGCAGATAACAAAGCTTTTGGCTGCCTTTCATATTGGACTTTGATTGGTCCGGTAAGACGCGTCGGATAAGCTTATGCACTGCCCTGTTCTGAGTATGGCTCGATGAGAATGTTCATTTCGACTTATTGTCTGAACGAATTCTTTCCCAGTCGATCTAATTCTTCAAAGAAGTCAAATTACCAGTTAAGTTTATAGTAACCTGAAGTAATGCTGCTGCAGTGATTGACCGGTGCAGTCGGTATCGTCAAGATGTTGACGTAATGAGCTAGGGTAGACAATGAGGTTGTTTAATGCATACTTTTATGCGTATCCCTTCGAAGCTGATATTGCTGTTGAATAAACACGTCTTCTAACCTTTATAAGCTAATTAAGATCTATTTTCTTGTATATTGACACTCCCTTGGTATGAATTGTCGGGCAATGATTCGCTGTTGTGCGACGAACCTACCCTGAATAGGATGACTCATCACACTTTAACCCAATTTGCTCTCATTAACTTTTTCTGCACGCCAAAATGCGCATCACCAACACCTCTCCAAGTCCAACCCTTGAGTTACACCTTCAAAATGACGACACAAAAGCCTACCTCAGAAACACCAGCACTTCCTCCTAACGTAATAATCTTTAACCCGAAATCATCTTCATCCGTCGACGCGCTTCTTAACGCTGGCATCTTGACACGACTTGTCGCAAGCTCATCCTGTACACCCGCCAAACTAGCAGCTATCAAGAAATATCCTGGCGTGCAGGACGATTTCTGTCTTATCCACCACAACGCTGTACTCATTTTTGACGGAGGGGATGATGAGGATTTGCATCATGAGCATTTTAGGGTGATTTGTCTTGCGCTCAAAGAGCATGACATCGGACTCGATGTTGCGGGCTGTATACATGATGCGACGGATGCGCTTGCGGCGGGTTTTCAGCTTGATAAGCTGAGTGACAAAGCGGCCTTGGTAATCGATCTCGTTTTGGAGGAGGATAGTGATGAGGATTCGGATGCTTGAGAGCGAGAGCACGCGATGGAGACACCACGGTCATTCAAGGAGTTTAGAGATGAGCCCAACGGAAAGAATGCCCAGGTATCTGATCTGGGCACCTACCGGACATCCTTCCTTCGAATATCTGTGACATTAGCTCATAATAGTGTGGCGCTTTTGCTTCAAGACTCTGGGGAAGCTTTCACGCTGACGAGAACTTGTGTTCAGTATGCTGAGGGATTGGAAAAGGCGGAGGAAAGGGTCGGGAATGACATCGGAGGTCTAATTACTAGATATCCATAAGAAACCGAGCCCAGCACTACGAAGACATAGCCATAGTCTCAGAAACAATCACGACATATCAAACAAGAGCTATTGTCAAAAGAAGCCAAATCAGCCATCTCATGAATAGGTCTAAATTCAAAACTTATTCGGACATATTCACATCCTCAATCCACCACAAAATAACCCAATTTGCCGATGCTAAGATCGTCAGCACCCATAAAGGTAGGCCCACAAGATTATGAGCAAGACCCCACCCAAGCAATGTTCCACCAACAGTAGGTCCCATAATCCGAGCAGCACTCGAAATACTCGATGCCAAACCATGCACCGTACCCAGCAAATTTGGACTCGGCGCCGAATCATTGACGAGCATCATAGTAGCAGGGTTAACAAACGTTCGAGACAATACCTGCAGACTCAGAACCGCAGATAAACAAGTCCACACCAGAGCGTTGTTATCTGGCAACAGAACCAGGTACGGTAGAAGGAAGTATGCAATAATACTCAGTGGAAGAAAAGCACTGTATGAAGCCTTTACGCCAAGCTTTCCAATGAGTCGAGGGTATATGAAGAGCTGAAGCGGGATGCCGATCGTCCCGATGATTGTGTTGGCTAAACCCATTCTCTCGCTTGACAAACCTAGACCACCGGTGAAGCGGAAGGGTAGATGAAAGTCTGTAGAGTCTGCTTTGGGAGTGGGCAGAAGACTGAAAAGAATGGAGTTGAACGCCGAGACGTGGAGGGATTGGAGAAAGCGCTGTAGCATGTTCAGACAGACATTCTTTGTCAGCACGTCTCGGAAGGGAGGGCGCGTTTTGCTGTATGCTTTAGCTGGTCTTGAACTTTGCCCAGATTCTTCATCAGCCTCATGATCCATCAGCTCTTCAGATGGATCCTCAGTGTTGATAGAGCTGTAAAGATGCTCATTCTTCTTTCGGCGGAGAATGATTCGTAGGAGAAGCCTCCCAAGTCTGCGTCCAGGATCAGGGCGATGTCGAAGATGCGAGTGCGTTTCATCAAGGCCAAGAATGACTAGAAAAAAGGCTGACACCAGGATTGAGAAGCAGAAGAGGTTTGGCAGTGCGTAAGGGAACTTCTCGAGCCACTGTACGCCCTTCTCTCCACCAAATAGAGAACCTGGACCAAAGATTCCAGGGAGAGTGTGAACGGGATCAGCCATGAAACCTGTCAGGAGAGGTCCAATGATGACTCCGACGTTAAAGCAAATTGGCAGTAGGAGGAAAGCCCTTGTTTTGTGTCTTGAGGTACAGAGTCAGCCAATTGTTGGTCTCATAAGTCTTTTCCACTCACCGTTTCTCAGGAACGATTTCAGAAACCATGGTTCTCAAAACGCCAATATTCCCATTCAACGCCCCGGCACAAAACCGAAAAAAGAACGCCATCCCAAGCGATCTCGAAAACCCCATCCCCAACGCCGACAAGGACGATCCCCCAAGTCCAATCAGCAAAACCCGTTTCCTCCCCAGTCTCGGATGATCAGCCGCTCTCCCCCACCACATAGACGTAAGACACTGTGCTGCCGCGAACGTCGCTGTGATTAAGCCCATCTGCTTCGGAATTTCCGAAGAATCAATTTCGGGATTGAACCATTGGAGCTGGAAGAAGAGATATGAAGCTAGGGAGCGCTCGCTGAGGGGTTCTGCGAGACGCGCGAGGAGGATCACGGCGAGTTGGCCTTTGTTTGGGAGGGAGGACCATGATACGGGCGGTTTTGGGGGTGGAGGGGAGTGAGGTGAGGGACTGCGGGAGAGGAGAGGTGCTTCGTCTGATTCTGAGTGTCGAGGGCTTTGAGGCCTTGAGGATGGCTTTGGATTCATGATTGGACGTGCATTTGTAGATTTTGGAGTGTGTTGGCTTGATATGTCTCGTTGAGACGTTATAAGCTTTAAGTATCAATCAACGTGCATTTGTAGGCCGTTGATGCCAAGATCAAAGTGGCGGATGAGAATGAGAGAAAATACGGTCGCCGATGACGGAAGTGGAGAATTCGGCGTTAGTGTATAACCTCGCATTACTATGGATCCACCAGATCTGATAAGATATAGATCACCATCTAACGCCATTCTCAAGAACAACCAATGCCAATTCAATATAATGTAGTCAAGGATTGGATTGTCAATCCGAGATGTTTGTTGTCGCTCCCATCAGCGTCCCCCATGAGGCTCACCTAGCACGACCAAGTAGATGGGAGCAAAAAGGACTATTGCAAATATCCTCAAAAAACATACAACAGCGGTGATTCGCTGGTCGTCACCGACCCAACTACTAATCCGCCCCTTATCAGCTTATCTATGGGAGAGCGGACGGGATCCCGAGTTCTCTGATAGGTATGGTCGTATGTGCAAGTTGTAGTGTTGGGAGAACTTATGTCAAATCTCCGCGTGGCTGATTATACACTGAAACCATCCCCGCGATAACAGGGTTGGCAGGCCTGTGAGAACAGAGAGCCAGCATGTTACTGAAGTCTGGTGGAGTCCCGTGCCGAGCGTCGCCCTTAGGCCTCCCCCCAAGGCTGAGTTATAGGTCAAGTATGAAGGAAGAGGGACTCCAGCATCTTTATTTGCAGTTGAGAATTGTGACTGAGAACTTAAATCAGCACCTGAAACTCAGAAGATGGACTCTAATTCAGGAGAGCCAATACCCATTACTTCTACAAGAGTATTGGAGACTTGGAAAGGAGCGAAATGTAAAGATTCCAAGGCTTACTAATACCTTGATCTAGTAGATAAAGATATCATTCATGTTGCTCTCCGCTTCTCGGCAGGCCCAGCAAACATTATCAGGACATATGAAGATTCTCGACGATCTCATGTCCTTGGTGTTCATCTTTTGAGCGAGATACGACACTGCTGCGAGGCGGGCCACCCAGTTTCCACTGGCTCGAATGACCAACTGCTCTTCAGGGCAATCTCTCAATTCATCCCAGCACTCGATCGAGTGCATGGGATTCTGTGGCAGAATACCACGTGCATGCGAGCAGAAAGGATCTAACCGTGCCAGGTGAATCATGTCGCTTTCCAGTGCTTTCAAGATATCGACATCTCCTACCCACTGACCCGAGTCTTTGATGCTAACGATAGCTTCCGTAAGTGAGCACTGTACATCTCGGCTACCAGATACTCCTCCTGAACTCAAAGGTTGGCTCCAGTCGGTAAAAGAGAGATGCAATGAGGTGGTGTTGAGCATATCCTCCGGCTTCCCGTTGAAGCGGTTCAGATTTGAAATTCTCCAGGTGCATTCATCCAAAGGAGCGAGCATCAGGCTTGCCGGCGCAATTAACAGGATCAGTCCCAGACGGCCAATATTGCCGAGAATTCTTGTTAGAAGCGGCATTTTTTCTCCAGGGTCATGCACGAGCTGAGGTAATATGTTAGTTAGGTAGCCAAGAAATGAACCAGAGAGTATCTATTGTTGTAGCCGTGTGTGATACTGCTCCTGGACCAAGTCCGGAACAAGAGATTCAGGCCGGGTTTGAAGCTTCTTCTCGAGTTCGGCGATGCGAGAAGCCTGTTCAGCGATCTTTGCATCTCTCTGGCCTATATCGCCCTTGCTACCAAGAGCTTGGTCGAGTTTGGTCTGAAGATCAGTCTTGTCACTCTCCAGCTGTGAGAATTTATCTTTCAAGCTCTTGATCTCGTTGTCTTTCTGCGTCTTCTCAGCTTGGCAGACGGCTTGGGCCTGAGCAAGCTGTGCCGTCAAGTTGGAAGTCTTTGCTTTCTCAGCAGTGAGATCATTATTCAACTCTTTGATCTTTCTCTTGAGCTCTGCAACTTCGCCGTTGCCATCTGGAGCCTCGTCGTGAGGCTTGGTATTTGCAAATACCTTAAGCTCGCCTACCTCTTGGTTGCCTTCGGGCCCCCCATAAACACATTGAGGACATCGGTTGTCTTTTCCCAGGCACAAGTAACCAAGTAGTCGGAGTCCAGTTGACAAGTGAACATGGCAGAGTTGTTGTCAAGCGTGCCGATGCTCTGTTTCCCAACTCGGAAGATTGGTACTCTTTCCTTGAGATCTTTATCATAGGACCACTGCCACATTGAGAGGAAAGGCTTCCCTTCCCCAAACCCTTCAGGAGCAATGAATCAACAAAATTCATTATCAGCCATGACGGGCCAGTTGAGTTTGCTAACCCAGATCTTGCCGGCCTCTTTAGAATGTGGGCTTGCAGGCTTCCAGACGCGCTTAAACTCCATATGGCTTGTGGATGTAGTCGTGTCTGTAGATAGGACAAAGTCAGGCTTGTCGTAATTTTCACGAGAGGTCATGTTCCATCTGTAGTAGCCTGGCTTGACTGTAAAGGTGTCATTACCATTGACAGTCTTGGTGACCTTGTCGATAGTTATTTTCTGGGATAGAGGAGCCTTCTTGTTTCCCCCAGAATCACGGGACCATTAAGACAGGATGAAGACAGGGTCTCCGTCACGCATGGTGCCGGAAGGTAAAATAATGGCAGCTGTCTCATCGCGAGCGGAACTACCCCAATTGAGTCTGCCTTCATAGACAAACATATTGAAGATGAATGGTTCAATAGAAATAAGAATACAGATGGATAATAAAGAAGTTGAATAGTTGTGGCTTTACTTAGGTGATACGGGTTTGGCATAAATGGAAAAGGGCTTATATAGGCAGAGCCAGACAACCCTCACTCTCAAGAATCGGTCATGTTTTGTTTGTCACCTGTCCACCTGATCCAACACTTTTTCTAGCATCTTCTCCAAGTTCCTGTTTGAGAATAGCTGAGAAAGTTCAGCTGCTTCCAGTAGCAAACCATATTTAATCACGTATATTAGTTCAAATATGCAACCATGCGCTTTGACATCGTATTATACCTTGTCGATATTCTTCTGAGCCATTATCATATCACACTTACGGCTGACGTGTCCGTAATCGGACTTGATTCGCCTCGGAAGGGTCATCTTGCAGGACCCTTTTGGCCGATCTTTTCCCTGTAGAAACAATATTCAGCAAAGTGGGGAGCTGATGACCGCCGTTGCAGAGTCGAGGCCTACATACGGGCGGAGTATTGAATGCAGTCAGCTTCATAAGTTACATCGTCTCTTTTGCCGATTTTACGCGAGGGGAAGAGGTTTGTGAACTACCTTTGCCTTTAAAACAGAAGCAAGTAGTAGTAGTTGTTATTATAGGCGTCTTGCAGTTGATGTAGTGCTTCTTTACGGACCGTTTGCTTTGTGTCCTGCTATAGTTCTACTCATAATTTACAATGTGGAAATTAACAACTATCTTAGCTCGGCCACAGCTTCTTAACTGTGGTTCTGGTTTTTTCTTTTCTTCTGTGACGATGTCACGTCGATGAAGATAGTGTATTTGACGTTGACAACACAAGTCTCAATACAAGTGTCGGGAGCGCCGACATGCATGACCCTCCAGGGCGATCCTTTCCCTATAAGACTGTCAATTGGGAGCTGATAGCCATTTTGGGACTGCTGAAGACGTTGGGCTGAGACATCCCCTGTCAATCATGGTGCATTGTGGCTGATCATGGGGTTGTCAGCTCGCCACTACTGAGAAATCCAACCCTTCTGGGACTTACAGCAATGGTCTAAATGTTTGTTACCTGCAATTATGATACAATAATGAAAGCTACGGGTAATGAGCGGGGTACAATTCTGACCCGGTCTGTCAGCAATGTCAAAGCGTGCATCCCTGTCAGAGATAGAGCGATAATATGATTTGTTGCTGCTGACCGGTCGAGGGGTTTCCTGAGTTGGCTTCAGCAAGCCACAGATTTATTTCAGCTATCATCTAGTAGAATTATGCAGAATGTTGTTTTCAAAAGTGCCGCATTCGGTAGATGAGGGTAATATAGAATATACATTATCGTTCCTTTGCATGAAGACTCTATAGATGCACTCTTTGCTTTCGGCTATATAATCCTCATTCCAATCCATACCAATTGTTCTTTTCTGAGCCATAAACAAATAAACACTTCTTCTTCCTCTATTCACCATAAAGCCTTTCCAAGCCAATATGTCAGTTACACTTGTTGACCCTCATACCCAGTAAGTCCAACATACCACTCTCAATCAATATAAACGTCCGTCCGTGAATATTAACCACGATTTAGTGACTGGGACGCCCCGCTCCCTCCCCCTCAAAATGCCGAACTTCAAGTCCGCCTACCCCAGCCTGAGCCCTCACTCCCCCGTGTGCTCGAACCTCTTCCTTTCCCCACCGGAATCATCGAGAACTTGAAACATGTTGTCGCCTACGCCGATCAAGCTGGCTACCTTGTCAACTACGCGCATGAGGTGAGGAACAATAACTGACCCGACACTTTTAGTTGGGTATTGGCTAACAAGTAAGCGATTCAATCAATTGGACACTGATTTCCATCTTCAAGGCAAGGTGCTCGAGGAACGCAACGCTGCAATCGCCCAACTCAAACAAGAGGTCAAGCAGATTGGAGACGGCCTCACTGTTGAGAAGGCAAAGGTCGCCGACTTGACCAAGAGACTTGATGAAGCTCGAGCTACCTACGAAGCCAAGTTGAAGGAGAAAGACGAGGAGATCAAGAAGGACGAGGACCAGATCAAGAAAGACCAGGGGCATGATATTGACGACCACAAGACCATTGACAGACTGGCAGCCCAACTTGAATACGAACGAGCTTCGAAGGCCGAGGTGCAGAAGAACCTCGACCAGACCAAAACAGCACTTGCTGCGGCAGAGGCTAGTTTGACTACTGCCGGCGCCACCATCGCGAATCTCACCACTCGCGTTGCCTCTCTTGAAGCTGAGCTCGAAGTTGAGAAGAAGGATATTGACAAGTTGCAGAAGGAGACCAAGGACAAGACAAGCAGAATCTCGCAGCTTGAGAATAACAACGCTGATCTACAGTCCAAGCTTAGCGGAGCCCTACAAGATGTCAAGAACAAGCAAGACCAGATCAACGCCAAGGACTCAACCATTCGTGATCAATCTACACGAATTGACAACCTGGCCAAGGAATCCAATGCAAAGTCGATCACTATCAACAATCTGCAGTCGCAGATCAATGACTTACAGCAGCAGATCAGAAATCTACAGGCGACGCCAGTCTTCAAGTTCAAGTGCAACATCAAGTGCCAGGTTCCCAGCAACAGGGAGATTGCGGTTGATCTAACTAATGGAGGAGGAGCTGGTACGCCTGTTCAATGCTAGTAAGTCGCAGTACCAACAGAGGAAAATGATCGTCTAACCATTGTCACACAGCTCCCTTGTAAACAACAACAATCAGATCTGGGACATTTACTCGGTCACTGGCCGCAGCAATGTCGTGATCATCAAGAACACGCGTAACAACTATGTTCTCTGGTCTGCTGGTATGTACACACCAGTACTCACCACGAGGCATTCACTTATAGCTATGTAGGACGTAACCAAAAGGCTCGATGCGACCCAGGTAAAGACACCTCGGACCAAGCAGCGCAATGGGAACTGGAGGGTACGACCCTCGATTCGATCAATAACAACACCGTGTTCAAGTAAGTCATTACCACTTTTGACTTCGAAACTTTGACTTACTTTCAAAATAGAATCCGAAACATGAAGTATGGCATGTACCTTGACCTTCAGCAGAGTGACACTGCCAACTACACGCCTTTTCTTACCTGGGATGGCAATAACGGATCGAACCAGAAGTTCAAGATTTCGAAGCACTAGGGGCTGACGTTTGTATCATGAAAGGTTTCTGATTAGGTAGTGAAGAGAAGGAGGTTGCTTATTAGATGGACTCCCATGCTTTATGTTCTGAATAAATTCATTTCGGTGTATCAGTTACCTCTCTTGGTGACATGTACGAGTCATGGCATTGAAACTCAGGCCTCAAGTGTCAGGGATTGCGTAGCTGTAAACTAAAGTTTGTAATCTTGTAGACAGTTGTATTGTAACTGAGCTTTGGCCTCGATTGTTGTGATAACTGTTGAGACGGTATAAAATATCCAATTGGTGACCTAAGAGTCTCATGTACTGATAAAATACTCCTGTTGAGATAGGTGTAACTTGCCTCACTCAATGTCCTCGGGAGCATCTTCCTCGCCTTCAACCTCCGGAACAACATCCGTAGTAGACCCTTGCCAGAAAAAGACCCCTAGGCCAGCAGTACCAAGAACTACAAGGACCTTTAAAATCCACGCCGTCAAAGCTCCATACTCCATCACCCAACTCGCTATCCACTGCATGCACGGCGTGACCAGCGCACGCCGTTCCTCTTCCAGGTCTGGATTGACAGAGTATATTATTGCAAGTATCGCGAATAGCGTGAGAGTCAATATGAGGGCCGCGAATACTTGGAGGAAGGCCAGAAAGACTGCGATGTTTTTGGTTGTGCGGAGGACTTCGAATCCAGCGGCCACGAGGGGCGTGACTTGATCGAATGCCGCATGGACTTGTTTTGAATATGGCATACCCATGGTGACTGTTTGTGGCACATTTGAGGTAGATGGTAAGGCTTTGGGTTCGGGGAGTGAAGCATCGATTGCTGGGTGTTGCAAACCTGGAAGATGTTGGTTTCTGACATCATCATGTGATGTCAGAGTGGCGAGGAGTAAGGTCGCTGACATTGGTTGTACTGGAAAAACCATAGGAACAAACAAAACCTGAAAATTAGAAGACAAATTTCCCCACTCCAAGGCTGATTGATGGCTGAAAGGCCTATAAACAGCTCCTCTGCATATTGGCCAGTGCCTAGTTAGCACATTTAACTCCTATTCTCTCTAATCTTGTTTCTTTCTATATCTAACTAAACAGCTTTTAGAACTGCTTAATCTCACTAGCCCCAACGGCCTCGCAACCTCGGGCGAAAAAGCCTTGCTGTTCACCACCTATCTCTTCAAGGACTTGGGATCTCTCAGAGCACCATCTCCAGGACCAACCCCCCAGGCCAGCTTTCTCAAATGCAGTTTTGACCTCCATTTCAGTAAAGCCCATTTTTGACATGGTATGGTTAGACGACTCTTTAGCCATAGTGACTTCGGGGCAACCACTCTCTGACGAAACAACCAAGTCAATGATCAGAAGCGCACCACCAGGGCGGAGCCTTTCGCTCAGTTGCTGAATCATATCTGTATAGTCCTGTACGAGATGGAGAGCCATGCACATAACGATGAGATCGAAGTCGTTGAACTCCGGAGTTCCAAGCTCGGGAGAGGGCGATGCTTTCGGATCCATCAGGTCCCCGTGTCTGGCTCTCATTTTATCTGGATTGAATCCAGAAGCTTCTGCAAGCATGTCATATTGCTCAGCCATCTTGGATGAGATGTCAATGCCACGGATGGTGGAGACATGCGGGGCGAGTGCCTAAGACGATTTGCCACTACTAGTAGTACAAAAGACGGGATAACTGACACGAGAAGCGACGCCATTACCGCAGGCATAATCAAGCATCTTCAAACCGTCAGGTTTTTCAGTAATGCCGATCCAGTCCAGGTTCTGCCGTAACTCGTCAGATATCAGATTACATAACCGCTAGAGCCTGGATCCATGGGTGCTTGAACACTTCAGCGGCGACTTGGCTGCTCATGTTAGACCACAACTGGTATGTGTTGGTGGAGCTCTTACTCGAAGTGCTCTTTGTTCTTCTCTCCGAGAGCTTTGGCCTCGTCACTGATATCGTTGATCTTGTCGCACATGACTGGCAACATATCTCCCAGAGTCAAGGTGGAAGTGATTCAAGTGGAAAGAGGTAAAGAGAATAAGGAACGATTGAAGTTTGAGTAGAAAGACATTGGGCTTTGGCTAACAAGCTTATATATACCGATGTATTCAGCTGGAGTAAAAGTCTCTGGACAGTATGTCTCGACAAAGTTTCGGTGGAGACAAAAAAAGTGATAAGGCGTTGTGCTAACCTTTAAGGTTCACAGAATTACTATTGAAAAGGTTGCTTATATAATTGCGAGAGCTATTCGTGAAACTAGTCACGTTGGTTGATGAGTCTGGACGGCTGATGTTCTTCAGTGCCGGGTCCATCATGGGTCTGGACCAGTAGGCATTTCTATACATCTACCGATATCATGAACAGGGTGTAAAGATAAATTATGATACGAGGCATCCTGCCAGTCATATCCATGCTGGCGGTCAAAAATCAAACTCCCAGTTCCACAAATGGGCTCACAACCTCTGCTGATCCGATTACATAATCGGAAATCCGGGGACTTGGAAACGCCGAGGTCAGTTCCCTCAGTTTTCCTTATAAACAATACCTTCCATCATGAAACTCAATTCATAGACACCCGAACATTCTCAGTCCAGGACCTCATCTTTCCAGCGAACCTTACCTAGCGTGTTGTGAAAATGGCTATTGCAAATACTACCAAAGCACTCTTCATCGACTCAGAGAACAATCCCAAGGTCATAGAACGACAAGGCCTCCCGAAACCAAGCAATGGCGAATTGCTTATCAAAGTCCTGTACTCGGGCGTTAATCCAGCTGATATCAAGCATGCGACTTTCCTAGGAATGAACAATACCGTCATGGGCCATGACTTTAGCGGTCAAGTCCTGGAAACAACAAAGCCCGACTCCAGTTACAAGCCTGGAGATATTGTAGCGGGATACACGCCCGCAGGTCTTCGTCAGCCTGTTCACTACGGAGCTCATCAAGCTTACATCACATGCCCAGAAGACATGCTGTTCAAAGTCCCCGATAACCTCCCACTACCCGACGCGGCGAGTTTGACTGTTGTTGCCATGACAGCCGCTGATGTGGTGTACAACCTTTTCCAATTCCCTCTTCCTACGCAGGAGGAGAAGCTCGCCCACAAGGTCCCGTTTTTGCTGTGGGGAGCGACAGGTTCCGTTGGGTACTGCGCTCTTCAGTTCGCCATCGCAAGTGGCGTGTCTCCCATTTTTGTCACCGCGATCCCAGCGCAATTCGAGCATCTCCGCTCTCTCGGAGTCGAACACCTATTCGACTTTAAGGACGAGAACGTCCACGAGTCTATTGCCAAGACTCTGCATGACTTGGGCTTTGACAAGTTCTTGTACGCATTTGATGCAGCAGGAGCTCCTGATTCGGGCGATCAGGTGCTAAAGGCTGCAGCAAACGACACTTTCATCGCTTCGACGGTGATACGGGACGACAAGCGCTTCAAGATGCCCGTTGCCACGACCAATATCGACTTCGTGATTCAACCCCCTGGCGCTCCGCATCCGATTTCCATTCCTGCGCGACCTGCGGACCATGCTAGAGCTTGGGAGGCTTTGAACTGGGCTATCGAGAATTATGGGAAGGAATTTCGCTTGCCGCCGGTCCGTGTAGTAGACGATACTGCCGAAGCTGCGTTGGAAGAGATTGAACGTTTTGTCAAGCAAGGTGGAGGATTTTCCAAGGTTTCAATCAAGCAACCACTAGCATAATTGTTGGTGGTCTAAGATGCAGTTTTGAGTTATGTATATAATACCATTGGTCAATAGATATCATCATCAAGCTCCATCTATGGTTTGCTTCTGTGATCTGATTTTCACCTGCACACGAGATGTACTGTCTCCCAATGCTTCACACAGTCATGCACCAGGCCACCCGGGAACCATCATAGTTGGCCTAGTCGAAATCGAGATTAGTAAATGCGATCGATGACTTGTCTATGATTCTGTGTGATGCGTTTCCTGTTGTATGCCAGGAAGAAGGACGGTATTTCGGGCTTGCCAGGGCCTTGCCGAGGACGAGATGCAATTCCATCCTGCACGTATATGGCAACTAACTCCAGAGTTTCTGGTCTAATAGTTTCAATTGGCCCGAGAGTTTGGAGACAATAGATTTATTATTAGTAATTAACATTCTGGAGAAGCATGCGCCGTATCCTACATCTTACTCGTCACCTTCTATTAGGTTCCTTACGATTCGTGCCTGGGAAGCTTTCACCTCCCCCACCTTTCTCTCTTTATGTCTCCAGGTGACTATTGAGTTATCTCTAGAGACCTTTATATATGATAGAGTAATTACAGCGAGGTTTCTCAAGGCCACCTTCAGCCTCCTCGCTATTTCATAAAGTCATCTCCTCCCGTTTTGGAGGGGGTGGTGTATTCATTGACTTGCTCTTTATCAAGGCGTCAATCGATGTGAAAGCAATAATAACCCGTTGAAAACATAATTCACATCTAAGAAGAGATTATATACCCGTTCAAAAACTATTGATAAGGCATCAGGCGAACCCGTTACTCCTGTTACAGGCGGCCCCCTGTCTGTTCATACACTTCCTCATTGGGTACCACCTCCATGGTACCCTGAACAGGAACAGATACAGAACTGAGAACTGAAATCGATGGTGTTAGTGGATGCACGTTTGGCTACCAGTTATATTGCTTGTAATCAGCCCGAGTCACGCATCAGAAAACGCCCCAGCGGACGCTTCCATAACAAATCGCAGTCGTCACATGTTTGATGCACGCAAGAAAAATAGCTCAGTAGCATTTAACATGATGCGCTCCCTGGATATCGGGCCAGTTCCCCGGCATGTGCATACGTGTTGCAAGGATCAAAGCCAAACAATTGGCCAGCACTCCACTGTTGTTGGTTGAACACATGTTGATACATTAACAAACATGGATCATCGGACGTTTGACGCCGCAGTCCGAGTTCAAATGCCATGATCTGTTACTCAGACCACCATTTCACTCTCAAGTCTTTTCACTCTTCACTATTCCCCAGTCAAAATGTCGTCGCCTGCTCGCAAGAAGCGCTCGGATTCAGGTTCGGCTGGTTCAACGCCGCCACGTGTACACCCCGCGGAAAGCGGTCTTCTACCACCGGAGCATTGGTCACAATTGCCACAGGTGAGCTTTTCAATGCGTTTGAGATTCTGTCTCTTACTTGACCTGTGCCCAAGGAGGAAGTGGCACCAGAGGATGGGGACTCTGCTGTCCTTGGCAATGCAAGCTCAACAGCCTCTTTGACATCCAGCATCCTTCAATATAGAACTATCAATGCGAGGGCATATCAGAGTGAGAGGGGAAATCCGGAGTACTGGTGCGTTAAAGCCGTGAAGCGTGGTCATCACGACTGACTGTGAGAAGGGGTCCTATCGACGACACTGGCCAAGAGGCAATGGATATCAAGTAGGTTTGCCTAAGATCCCTTTGAAAATAGCTGACCGTCATGATATCCAGCCACCACGTACTCACTCTGTTTCTGGGCGACAAGCTGTACCTGGCACCAGTCTCAGACGATATTCAGGTAGGGTGGCCTGGTACTAATACGATGGGGTAGGTTGATCAACATGGTACTTTAGACTGCTGTAGATATAGGAACTGGAACTGGTAAGTGATCTATACGAGTACTAGACAGCGCGGTTAACAATCTGAAAGGGATCTGGGCCGTGTAAGCTGACACTAATCCATACACTGAAGAAACTCAGGCTCACATGAAACAAAGGGAGTTTGCAGACAGGTTCCCAAATGCATCCGTCATCGGGACGGACCTTGCACCGATTCAACCTGCTTAGATCCCTCCTAATCTAGAGTTGTAAGCACGCGTGGCTAAAGAAATAACTCTGTGTCCATCTTGTACTGGACTCTTAACAGCCAAATTGAAGACTGTACTCAAGAATGGACCTTCCAGCCCAATAGCTTCGGCTACATCCATATGCGCTGGCATGTCGGTAGCATTGCAGACTGGAAGTCTCTATTCAAGGAAGCTTATAAGTGCCTCAAACCAGGAGGCTACATCGAGAGCTACGAGCCATCATCACAAGTCGAAAGTGACGACGGTACAGTTTTGCCAGACAGTGCGCTAAGCCAATGGGAGAAGTTCTTCGTCGAAGGTGGACAGAAGATAGGACGACCATTCACAATCTTTGAGGAAAATATCCAGAGAGAAGGGATGAGAGAAGCTGGCTTCATAGACATCATAGAGCAGGACTTCAAGGTAAGTCATTACCTCATTATAGAGTTAGTAATGGTTAACGTGGTGACAGAATCCTGTGGGAGGATGGCCAAAGGATCCGAAGCAGCAAAGCGTAGGGCAGGCTGCTTTCGAGCAAGATGCGCAGGGAACTGTGCTTCATATAGCTACTGCTCTTGGATGGGCTGAGGAAGAAGTTACTGTCTTCATCTCGCATTTTAGACGTGAGATTCGATCACCAAAGATTCAGTCGTATTTCCGGCAGAAGGTTGTTTGGGGACGGAAGCCTCTCTAGGTCTGGAATGTAGGACTTGGTGATTATCTGGGGTCTATTTTCTTATGTTGCTCTATATCAGTACATAGCTAAAAGAAGACCTTTGAATCAACATTTTGACCCCGGAGATCACCGCCTCAATTGAAATCTTCTCATGATAAATTGCACTCCTCGCAGTCTATAGGAATTGTTGCAACCTTCGTCTCCGCAGCCTCCTCAACTGGTCCTGAGAGCTGGTGTAACGCCAGATAACTCGGAGACGAACTCAAGTATGCTAAAGACTATCTGCATTCCTTGAGCTCAGATGGTACTAATAGTCAGTAAGCTAACAGAGACTAGACCTCATTTTTTTATCATACTATAGTTTCACTATACATGGCAAGCACGGCATATCGTACATGTAGAGTTGGGTATCTTTACACGGTCGTTGAAAAAAAATGTAATGATTAATGCCATCTATTAAAAATTGAGTAGCAGCCAATCAGGTCATATATCATAGTGTAACACCCACGTTGTTAGCGATTACACTTGATAGGGAGAGCTCACAACCCGTACTTAATGTCCTCTGTATGCCCCGTCATATCCTGCCGCAGCCCGATCATCAACCCTTCCATAATCAGCAGGCAACTCAACCAGATTCTGCGCATGCATCTCATGTGTCCTCTCGTCATGTAACTCATATCTCGTCTCTTCATTAGGCTTTCCCGCATCGCTATCCTCCAATTGCTGCGAAGACTTTCTCTTTTTCCCCCACAGCACAAGAAAACCCACAAGGCCTATTGCTCCAAGCCCTCCAATGACTGATCCGACCGCGATTCCAGCCTTGGCACCGGTGCTAAGGCCGGCTGTCGAGGAGGACGCTGACTCAGAGGCAGATGAGGTTGTCGAATCGCTAGTCGAGTCACAGGAACCGAAGTCGCTTTGGCATCCAGTGCTACAGTAATCTAGAGAGCAAGGTTAGCATTGTTGAACTGTGAGAGATGCTCGGCCTTTTCGCAGGGTCACTCACCAGAAGTCTTGCCACAGTACCCCTTTGCCGAACAGCAATCGCCAAACTCGCTGTCTAGGCAGGTAGCATTGGTATCCGAATTGGAGCCGCAGTTTCCATCGATAGATATAGCACCGATGCTCGTTGACGCCGCTGATGTCGAGGTCGAAGTCTTGTCAGATGTCGCGGTTGTCGTAGAGGACTCGTCACTGGATGAACAGCTACCGAACATGCTTTGGCACCTGTAGAGATCAATGTCAGCGACGGCTAAAAAGAGTGTTGAAGAACCTGACGTGGCAATGCCGTCTGGATGGGCAACATGCTAGCCTGGCTAGAAACCAAAGGCAATCCCGCTCTTGTTGGAACACTGTATAAACAAACAGTAGGTTGCACTTACCCAGCGCCACAATAGGTCGCATTCTTGCCACAGTATCCCTTCTCCGAGCAGCAGTCTCCATACGAGCTGCCCTCGCAAGTGATGTTGCTCGTCGACGTCGCACCGCATGAGCCCGAAGTGCTCACATGCTGTCCATCATCACTCGACGAGCAGCTACCAAAGGCTTCTTGGCATCCTTCCGAACAATAGGCGCTCGTCTTTCCACAGAATCCTTTTTCGGAGCAGCAGTTACCGAAGGTGGATGTGAGACACGTCGCGTTAGTTTCCGAATTGGAACCACAGTTGCCGTCTTTGCTAGTGGGGTTTTTCGCGCGCGGTAGTAAAACGGGAGAGGATGAGCTGGGCCCTATTAGCGTGAAGTTAAGGAAAGGGAAAAGGTCCGTGTAGCTTACAGTCCAAAGTTGAAAGGGAACGAGGCTGAGGCTAGAGAAAGTATACACAGAAAGTACACCAGGGAGAGCTCCATGGCGACTAAGAGTCGCTGGTTTGGCTTAGGCAAAGGCAAACGAAGCAGAAGGAATTGCCCCTCGGCGTCCTAGCAGGGCACAATGCCTTTATGTGGGCTCACTCTTGGAAACGACGCTGGTAAATCCGCCGAGGTTAATTTGATAATCTCCCTGCTCCGCCGAGTCCACTCCCCCCAAAGCTTCATTTGCCCCATAGGGCTTGACAAAAGTACCTAACAATAGACCTGGCCCCCAAGAGAGGACAACATGAGCGGGTCGGCCCGACATGGCGTCCATTCAAGGCCTTTCATTCTACAAAGCAAGATGCTGGCTTCGAGTTAGTCACCTTATCAGATAGCCCACTGGAAGCCCAAATGATGCCGTAGAATGAACAGTTGTGCCCTTTGCTTCTCTCTCTTGCCTTGTCTGGGTATATTTTCAACGGGGGGGACTCATGTCAGCAGCAAGGTCATGCATGGTTTATGATCCAGGTTGTAAAAGACGCCTTGCTCTTCTTTACCAAAGCTCCGTTTTAGAAATCCAGGAGAGACCTAAAGGACCAATTGCGTCGAAAGCCGTTGTCTGGGATAGGCCCTGAGGGCTTGGCGCATACTTACTGTGGAGAAGGGATCGCTGTTCGAGCTCGTTTAACTACCAATCAAAGCAAGTGGTGTAGTGGAAGCTTTGGACCCCAAGCGCGGTTTGACCGGTTTAAGCGCTGCACGGTTGGTTCTGTAACGGAAGCGATCGTCTTACCGGCCTCAGGGATCAAGAAAGCTTGGACCTTGGAAGAGGATGATCGAATAAACTCAGTAAAGAGTCCCCTAAGCTTGGGCTAGTCTTTCATAAGTATCTTCATCGCTTAGAGTCAAGGTCCAAGTTTTCTTGCGTCTAGCTAGACCGGTGCTTTTGGTCCTGCGGCACATGAAAATAATTCGAGATCTTGGCGTCAGCGTTATTTAGCTGTGGAGATGGTCATTTATTAACAGGGCTTAGTGTTTAGACGGTTAAATGTCTCCGACGGACTATGGAGAATGGGACATATAACAGGCTGAAGAAGATTCGAGCCTAGCACTCTCATTTTCTGCCCCTGCTTCAAGTCTCTTCGACCATGTTCGCTTCTTTCCCTCAAGTCGCCGGCTATCTGGCCCTGGTTCTTGGACTTCTACCCAATCTTGTCCTCGCTCAGTGCGGTCCTGACAACGATGGAGCACGCTGCCTTCTGAATGTCTGCTGTTCCTCGGCTGGATACTGCGAAACAACTTCCGTCTACTGTAGTGATGGTTGTCAGTCTGCGTACGGGAGCTGCTCTGTTCCTACAGTTCCGTCTTGCTCTTCCGACGGTAAGACGGCGACCAATGGCCATCGCGTGGGATACTGGCGCGTACAGCAGGCTTGGGACCGATCTTGAGATGTCGTCCTTCCTTCCCAGATCCAGACCAATGGATTAACTCATCTGATCTTGGCGTTTGCCGATTTCGACTCGAGTAGTTTCGCAGTGGGCGCTCAGAATTCCCAAGACGTGGAATACTATAAGCAGTTTACCGCTTTGCAGAGCAGCTCGCTGCAGACGTGGATTGCCATTGGTGGCGGCAGTTTCTCTACCGAGACTTGGTCTTCCATGGCGGCTTTATTGGACTCTCGATCTGCCTTCATCTCGTCTCTCAAGTCCTTCATGGAGACCTACTCCTTCCAGGGCGTTAACCTTGACTGGTAATTTCCAGCGACCGCCGATGCAGCAAACCTGGTCTCTCTCGTCCAGGAGCTCCAAGCTGCCTTTGGAAAAGAGTATGGCATCTTAGCGGCGGTGCCAGCGCATTAGGGCAGCATTCAAGGCTTCAACGCTGCCGGCATGGGCAAATACGTCGATTTCTTCAACTTCATGGCCTACGATTTACACGGCTGGGGGATTGATCAAGAACCAGCCAAGAACACTGTGACTTACCAAGCCAGCATAGTTGACATCGCCAACGATCTCATGCCGCTCTGAGCGAACCAGACCGACCCTTCGCTTATCAACCTCGGTATCCCCCTGTACGGCCGCGGGTATACACTCTCTTCCTCTAGTAGCAAAGAGGTTGGTTGTGCTGCCTCGGGGCCCAGTGAAGAGGGTTCCTGTGTCAAAGATCCGACAGGCTTTGTGGTGCTGAGCGACTTCAAGAAGGCCATATCGACCAATCAAGCTACCGTCGAGCTTGACAGCGAGGCTATGCAGAGGTATGCCACTTGGGGGGGGGGGTGGTCAGTGGATAGGCTATGATGACGCTGATACCTTGACACTGAAGATGGCATGGGCTGATGGATTGTGTTTGGGCGGCGCGGTGTTCTGGGCGCTTGACAACAATGGCGGTGCGTGGGGTGCTAAAGGCAAAAGTCCCTGCAAGGCGTAAGGGCCACCGGCATTTACCACCAAGGCCCCAGAGCATCTCCCTACATTGTAAGACTCCTAATAATGTAATACTATATGCGGCTTTTGCAGAATTACGTGAGAGTTACTTTTGAAGATCGTTCTTGTTCACTAAAGGACAGACATTCTATAGTTGTGAAATAAGAAATGGGCTGATTAGAAGCTGAGCTGAATTTGAGCTACATAGTGACCAAAGGATAAAATAGGGCGGCAATCAGTAGAAGCTTATATGCTCTTTACCAAGCAAATGGGCATCTTATTGATATTTCTTGAGGGCACGCTGACTCCAAGTTTGTTTGCCATAAACATTATTCAAATGGATCGAAAAGCGCCTTGTTATCATGTTAGGCGACGTCCATGCCACATATGAGATGAAACCCGTGGTTTCAATATCCGCATTTGTCGACGCCGTTCATCCTCAGATGTCTACGGTTGAACCAAGGGAAATAATTAAAAATGTCGAGCTTGCGTCGAAGAAAAGATGCCGTATACTAATTGAGTGGTATTCCCACCTTTTAACTGTTGCCTCGAGATGCGCGATCCTGGCTGAACATCAGTATCAATCAGGATATCGCGCTTGTTGTATTCTCAAGCAACATACTTGTGCAAAGAAGATGCATATGTTAGTCGTTGGCAGTCGCATCGAGTCTTTTGAGGTCGGCATGACTTGCAAGCCTTGGAAATCTGGCTGCTTTTCGGTGGGCGAAAGCTTGTCGCGGGCCTCCGATAATCCCGTCTGCTGTTGATTTTTGCCGAGCCATGTTGATCAAAGCCTTGGGCGGGAGTCAAAGAAAATAATCTATGATGTAATACGGATAAGCCGGGTTAGCGATCACTGACTACTTGACGATCGGTGCCGGTTTAGCTGGTTCTGTCAGCATTGGAAATGTTCTCTGAATGGTCAGACCTGTTTGCATCTTGTCCAGTGCGCAAGCCACCTCCGTACGGCCCGGGAACACCGACCTATAGTTGTCGATGATGTATGTCTATGGCAATACTCTCGGATCAATTTTCCAATGGCTTGGAAATTTATAAAATGAGGTGTGCTCTTTGTCTAAATATCGAATATTACATACCTTTTCACTTTTTTAATTTAAACAACTGAAACTCCTAAGATCATCCAATATGTCTAACATCCCGCGTATCGATGTTCACCACCACATCATTCCTCCCCAGATAGAAGGTAAGCTTCTCTATCCGTCACCCCTTAGACAAACCGTCTAATGAAGTTAATTTAGGAGTCGGGGCTGGTCTCAAAGGCATGAAAGTCCCGTCATGGAGTGTCCAAAGCGACAGAGCGTTCAACAAGACTTACAACATCACCTCTGCCATATACTCTGTCAGCACTCCTGGAGTGACCCACATCGCAGACCCTGAAGAGAGCGCCAGAGTTGCTCGCGCCATGAATGAATACTCCGCCAGTCTCCGAGATGCAAACCCGAAGACTGGATTCTTTGCGACAGTCCCGTCTTTGCAGCATACGGATCTCGTACTCGAGGAGCTACGCTACGCTTTCGATACTCTCAAGACAGATGGAGTTACCTTGTTCACGAGCTATGCCACTCCTCAGGGATATCTCGGACACCCCGAGTATGTCCCGATCTGGGAAGAATTGAATCGTCGCAAGGCCGTTGTCTTTGTCCACCCCATCAATAATGTCTCGGCTGTCTACTTTAACGATCGCCTTCCAATGCCTGCTTTCGATTGGCCCCACGAAACAGGCCGTACAGCCATGGACATGATTCTCAACAGACGCCTCGAGCAGTTTCCTGATATCAAGGTCATTTTGTCACATGCTGGCGGAACACTGGCCGCGCTTGTCCAGCGAGCGACCATGATAGCTCTCCCTGAATTCGGAGAGATAATGAGCGCCGAGGATATCGTTACACAGGCAAAGCAATTCTACTTCGATACGGCGCTTTCAGGAAGTCAGGAGGTGTTTCCTATGATTCTGAGCTTCGCCAAGCCGGGACATTTGCTTTTTGGTAGTGACTATCCGCATGCCCCTGAGGAACTGAGTAAGGGTTTTACAAAGTTTGTTGACGATTTCTTGTTGGAAGATGAGAAGAGGAAGGATATCTACTACCAATCAGCTTTGAAGCTGTTCCCAAGACTCGATGGAAGTTTTCACAACGATTAGGTCAGAGTTGGATGGTATTTTGTAAATCATCTGTCGCTAATATCTTATATCCAACAAAAGTCCTTTTATTTAAACTCATTTCCATTTGCTCGATTCTTTAAGCCAAGACGCAAAGTCCTGGAGACCAGGTTCCTGTGCCCTCATATTCTGTATATCCGCCTTCCAACCTGCATCTCTAAACCACTCAAAACTCTTCGACGCATCTTTGACCATCCATAGGACAGGATATGCTACTACCTTATTTTTCTGGGGTAGCTCCTCTCCAACAACTTCTCGGAAGACCTCTTGTAGCTCAGAAAAGCCCAACTCGTATGTAGAGCGAGGAAGTGTATAATCACCATCGAAGATCTTATCTGAAGCGGGGAATCAGTTGAAGGCTATGTCGACGGCGTGGCAGGAAGTCATAAGCTGTCACCGCGAATTCGTGCCTAGATAAATTGATTACCAGTTTTGGCCATTTAGAAGGCGTAAAATGTGCTGGTTAACGCGTCCATGATTGATGATGTATTGCTCTCAAAAGTCGAAATAAGCATGCCCATGTTATTCCTTGCTCTACCCAAGTCTCTTCTCTTCAGGAAGACTGTTCTTCTCCTCCTCCGTCAGGTTGACATCAAAAATCTCCACCAAACCCTGAATACGCTCTTCTTCCGTCTCAAATTTCTTGACAACCTTACGGTCGCTACCAATGGTCTCTCTCACAGTGTCCTTGAATAGTGTGAGGTTTCCAATAATCACTTCCTTGTCCTCATCCATAATCATCTTGGTGCAGGTGATGTACCTGGTGAAGAAGGATCTCGGGTTCGTCGATGTGAACCAAGACATGACCTCATAGTCCTGGGGTAGGAATTCTGTCTCGGTGAAGCAATACACAGGCGTCCATGTCTTTTCACTCTCTGCTGGGTTGTAGCAGACGTCGTAGCACCACATTTTCGTGCCATGAGAAGGACCTGTAGCATATGTCTCTGGGATGGAGCGTTTTTGTATGCGGATCTCGCGTGGTGAAATGCTAAGACTCTCGAAGCCGTCTTGTAGCGGGAAAGGGAGATTAGGCCCCATGGACCCCATTCCTACATCGACGCCGTACCATTCATCACCTAGGAACACGAGAAGAAGCATATGATTCCATCCATCGTAAGTTGCGCTTTGGTTCTTTCGGACCTCTGAGTACGGGCTCATGGCGCGTGATACACGACCACCGCAGTTACGCACTTCGTAGCCAAGCGAGCGAAGTGCAGTACCGAGAAAGATGTTGTTCTCCATACATCGCCCTCCTCGACGTCGTGTTACGATCTTGGTGTATAGCTCTGCAGGGTCAAGAGTGACGATCTTTTGGGGATCATAGTGAAGGACGAGATTCTCAAAAGGGACGTTGCATGTGTGATAGCGTGTTATGGCTTGCAACAGAGGGAGACCATGCTCTTTTGTTCGGGCAAGCGAGGGGTCTTTCAACACGCTGTTGCCAAGGTCTAGAAACCTTTGAGGAAACTTGAGGGTTTTGAAGTAATCTTGCAGCTCAGAGGGAGTATATCGCACTCGGGCAGACTCCTCAGGGAGCTGAGTGAGGGCAGTTAAATCCTCGAGGCGCGCCATGGGTTGGGAATGGGGGAATAAGCGGGGATTATCTTGACTTGACGGGTTATGTTAAATGACGAAATAATCGTTAGTTAGTTGAAACAATTCAATGCGTCCAACTCTTGCATAACAGCATTAGATTATTATACAAGATGCTATCTGATGGTCGGATCGAAACTCCGCAATTGCGATCCGGTAGATAGGAGTGAGTTATCATCAGCTAAGACTAGTCAAGCCCGCAAGGACTGCACGATTCGTGGTAAAGCGGGGTAGATCGGGGAGTTAGACCGGCCCATTCCTGCAGAGACGATGCTACACCGAACTGACGCAGGTTCGGACTGTCGGCGAAGGAAACAGAACAAGCTTTTGCTGATCAGTAGGAGATCATCTTGGCGTTTCTGAAAAGGAATTTGCGTTTAAACAATCAAGCTCTTTGCCAACTAATATTCTACATGGAGTGCTAGCGGGAAAGGCTCAACGGGGTTCTCGAGAGGAGTTCGCCGCCATTCAAGTCAAGTCACCCCAGCACTAGCATGCTATCATCAATTTAATTCCATACATCATAATAAGGTGTATAAATCTGCTATAGTCTTGCACTAGCCTACCGCCTTATCCTCCACAAGGAAACCCCTCCCACAACCCGTTCACAAAACTCATACCATCAACAGGCGACTGATGAACATGGTCAAAAATAGCCGGGTCAAACATTTCCGACGCAAAAAGCTGAAAAGGATCCATGTTATCGAGGTTGAAAGACATAGCGTCCGCAGAACCAGTAGAGCTCGACCCGTTATCGTGAACCGAAGCTGATGCAGCATCTGGGCCAGTTTCTAAAAAACGTGTCAATAAAACGGCCAGAAAGGAAGAGTCTCGATGACGAACCTTTTACACCGCACATTCGCGATAGTCTTCGGATGTATTCCAGACAGCTCAGCACAAGGCTATTCTCGTGATCCAAGTTGAGAAATATGGTTTCTGCTTTGCTGAGGAGGAATTTCATGTGACTGACGGATGCTTCGTTTACTACAGTGTCTCCATGCTGTGCCCAGAGTAATCGCCCGCAGATGACCAGTGAGGCAGTGAAGACTAGACGAAATCATCAGCACACCACCTGATTACTCACTCGAAGGTGAACTTACCATAGTATAGAGTAAAGTACCAAACTCCGAGATTATTCTTACTCGTACAATCTACACTGATGACGGAGTGAACAATGTCGATTGTAAGTTGTGCCGACCGAACACATTCATGAGCTTCGGCCATGGCGAGCTGTATCAAGTACGATGAACTCGCATTCGCTGTATCATCATGCCGGAACAGGTGTCGAATAGTAGCACTAAGCAGCGGTTTATGAATCAGAATACTCAGATTATGATATCTCATTGTGAGAATAACACGAAGTCTGTTCGCTTTTGTGTTTTGCAAAAGAGCATCCGACTCGACATCGCAAAGTTGGAGATGTGGAGGAAGATTCGCCGCCCAGAGCCGGAGTTGCTTGCGGAGCTCGCCTGAAGCTTTGAGATGGGCCATCTCATCAGGGTCCGAGTCATGATCGAGATTTGCGCCGTATTGGATGGCGAGAGACTTGCTCATCACCTGATACATCTTGAACGACACGGCCAAGAAATCACCAGGTAGATCGGCGACATCGCCAGAATTCGCCGGTGGCCATCCAGATGCTGGCTCTCGCCTCGTCATCTGCTCATCTGGTATGCTCGCGGGTCTACCCACAGCCGTGCTTAGTACCTTGTCAAGGCAGTATATGACCACCCAGGTCCGACGACGATACTCCTTCTGCACAGGGTCAAGTGACCTCTCAGTCGACTCGCTATGAAGCCCCAATGCCATGGCTGATCGGATGACAAGACCATAGTTGTTCCAGGCCTGCACGGAGCGTGAAGTACCCTGGCAGTGGAGAACAAGCAATATCAGATAATGCACTATCTCAAGACTTATGAAACGTTTCGATAACTCGCCGCAAAGACCTACTGCTCTTTTGTAGAAGACGTTAGACCTCTCGAAACGCTTCTTGGACGATGTAGTGTAGTCCCTGTCAAAGTTACTCGCCATGGCGAATACCATGTTCAGGGTTCCAAGCCATGTTCTGCGAGCTCGGGTGAAGCCGTTGAGTCTACATTCATTGTATGTCTTCCTCATTGTTTCCTCGTGGATGAAGGGGAAGACAACACCAGCTGTATCGAAGTATAGATCAAGCAAGGTGTCCATCTCGTCAACGGATGGCAAGGCGGTGGGTAGTGAGTCTAGCGGTGTCGCTGAGCCTCCCAGAGAGCCTTTACTTTGGGAGACACTGGCAACAACACTCTCTCCTAATACAGAAGCTCTGTCGAGCCCGGACGGTGCGCCCGGTGAGTGATGCGCAACCGCAATGGCGCGAAGAAGCAGTTGCGTAAAGTTAATGTTGGAGGCTTCGCCATAAAACGCCGATGTCTTTTCTTCGACAAACGTCATGGCCATTCCATTGGGGATGCTTTCCTCGTCCTGAGGCTCTTCCAGGCTTGTAGCACACGTCCCCGTACCTGCTTCGGAAGGGGCCGACGCTTTCGTCGGCGCAGTCGGCGCAGGTGAAGGCATAGAGTGGCCAACGTTGATGCTTCCATGGTGACATGGTGAGGTATTCGTGTTAGTGCAAGGGGAGAGATGACCATTGAGAACATCGTTCAACCGCTGGAGATTATGCTCGACAGAGCTGACGCGCTGTTCAAGATCGGATACATAATCTTTGCGAACAATGACATTCGTGGCAGAGTCACCAGGCTCGTACAAGCAGTTGAAGCCAAGGGTCAGGCACGACGAACAAGACGGGCGCTGTCCATCGCATCTACAATGATGTCAGCTCTTTTTCCGGAAAGGATAGCACTCTGGACGTTGTACCTAGACTTGCGTGATCGACAGGCATTACAAGCCAGACCAATACGTCTTCTCTTGCTTGTTGGTGGACCCGTCTCTGATTGATCCTGCTCCTGGTCTGACGGTTTCTTGGACGGTTCAGGCATCACGAGCTAACGCGAGAATACAAAATGTGGGGTTGGGAGATGGGAAGGGAAGAGGTGCCGGCGATGCCGGGTTCGTCGGGGAAGCGAGCGAACCTTGAACAAGAAAGGTCTGTGGGAACTAGCGGGGCATCTCGGCCCAGAACCCAGCGTTATCTGTGATACGTTATCGCGTCTAGTGGAGTCTGGGCCCTGGACCCCGCGAAGATGGGTATCAGGCTATATTTAGCTATTAAACTTTGGTTCGTGACCGATCAGTATATCAATAGTTAACAGTCAGGATGGATCCCGTTATTGACGAACTACCTTTCTCTCTATCCTCTAGGGGTCCGAATTTACAAGCCTCTAAAATTCAATACCTTGGTCCTATAAGCTGTCTTCCCAAACATCTGTTTCACTATCACTTCTCTATCTTCTCATATCTTGGGGTCTAGCAGTCCCCCAATTGACTTCATCGCCCCTAATGAATGCAGTAAAACCCTCGTTCTAATCCTTCAACCACTCTTTCTCTCTGACGCTCAGGCCATTTGTATACCCGCACCCCCATAACCAGACAGGGATGTCAGTGAGATGTGTAACTCCCCACTCAGCTGGAATCTTCTCCGCTACGCAGCCAAGTCTCTCTCAAATCGATAGCGCAAAACATCCCTGCCGGCTTCAAGACCACCTGCGAACAAGGCGTTATGGAAGCCGCGCTGGAGATGGTGGACTTGGATATTGGCGTAGACGCGCCCGAAGAAGTCCTCCCAGTTATTGTACCCCGCTGGCAGGTTCTTCGAGGAGCCGCAATAATGGTCCATGATCTTTTGGGTGACTTCTGGGGAGAAATCTGCTAGGAGTCTTCCATACACGGCGGAATAAGACTCTTGAGGAGTGCGCCAGCGACGATACATGACGTGCTCACTCTCGCACTCACCGTTTATCAGTCTTATTCCGCGATTCTTCATTCTTTTGGCGAATTCCCCACTGTTGATCTTATCCATCAGACCAACAGGATAGAAAGTGCCATCTGCTAAGACGCGAAATTCCGATATTCTCATTCCGGTTTGGACTTGCACGAGTCTATCATGAGGAACGGCTCGGAGGCTGGTCAGTTTCTCCTCATTTGAAAGCGCCAGATCGATGCCGAGCCTCGTGAGTAACTCGTCATATTGCAGTTGTTGATCCTGCAGACTTTTGGGCCCAACACCTGTGCTGTTGGAGAACATTGCCACTCGTCTTATGATTCCCTTTTCCTCAGGAACGCGGAATAGCTCATGAGCCAGTTGTTGAAACGTCGAGTATGCGCCAGCGGAGTAACCTGCTACTGTGATACCCGCAGGATCACCGCCAAAGAAAGATATGTTCTCGTGCGTCCATTCCAAAGCCAATCTCTGATCCCATAGACCGTAGTTTCCGGTAGCCTCTCCATTAGAGCTCGCTTCCGCGGCCAATTCCCTGCTCGCGAGGAATCCAAACACATTGAGCCTGTACGATGGCAGGACCATGATTGCCCGGAAAGCAGATTCGCTCAGAAGCGACACCAAGTCTTCTGGCTTTGTGTTGCTCGTACCGACCTGAAGGAAACCCCCATGGATATAGAAACATATAGGCCATTCATGTTTGGGAGGAGGACCAGCAGGTACCCAGATGTTTAGTTGGAGGCAATCTTCGCTGGTGACAGAAGGGTCGGGCGTGTTGCTACTGGGAGGTTGCGGACAAACCTTGGTGCCGTCTGTGAACTTGCCTGGCTCGGTTGCTGTGCTGTATCAGTAACCCTTGGGGAGCCGCCGGGGGACACGGAAGCGCCACTGTCCAGCCGGGGTCAGAGCATAAGGAAGACCCCCAAACTAGTGCACGACTGGAGATCCATGGGATGTGATGGTTAAACCTTGGATATGTCCCAATAACCCTGCATCCAAGATGTAGCTCTATCGGATGTAGTTGTCAAACATGGCGATCAAAGTGGAAGGCAAAGGCACAAAGATGAATTTGTATGCACGGTTAATGGACTGTAACCTCAGCTATCTAATTATTGTTGGGGTTTCACATTTCCTTTGAACAACAAATCGACCAGTTAATACCCTCGCTTTGTTCGTAAGCGGATCAGATGCCGGGTCTCTCGGAGCTACTTTTAGAGGCCGATCTTGCACATCCGATCTCCCGCGTTAGCTAATTCCACGTCAGAGGAATCACAAGCTGGCATTCTACAAAGCGACCCGCTCGGTCCCCGCCGACTCCCCGATGGAGCTCCTCAACGTTTGGGGGGAGTCTCTTAGCCTCCAGTTGACGCAATTGAAAAGACTTCGCAGAGTCTCTCTGCCGCAGCATGTTAACAAGAGATCCTCATCTTATCTAATCTTGTCCACCATGACCATCAGTCTCCATCGTTCGGCCTTCTTCGAGGCTATCCTCAAACATGAGGGATCCTCGGTCGCGGTAGTGGAGAACGAATCTGACGCAAGCTTCTCCTACAGTTCATTGCTTAACAGCGTTGCGCGTGCCAAAGAGAAGTTACTCGCTAAGACGGGAAAATGCGACAGTAGTATTTCTGGCGAGAGAATTGCTTTCTTGGTGGAAAGTAGCTATGAATATGTTGGTATGTCTCTATACTCTACCCTCACCACCACCGTCTCTGGTGTTTAGCACTAATCAGGCCATGATCCGTCTTAGTGACACTCTTGGCCATTCTTGCGTGCAATGCCATTGCTGTGCCACTGGCCCCTTCTTTCCCTGCGCCTGAACTAAGATACATCATCAACAACAGCGAGGCCCTCGCTCTTATCTCTTCAGCTAAGTATGTTTCCAAGGCCGAGGAGGTACTGGCGGAAGGCTTGGACAGCACCCCCTTGTTCCACCAACTAGATGGAACGCGAAACATCTCTACGGTTGAGGAAGAAGTCAAGTTGCATAACTTCTCGGATGAGCCTCGCGGTGGCATGATGCTTTTCACCTCGGGAACTACTGCGCGACCCAAAGGTGTCGTTCTGTCTCAGACAAACCTCACAGCTCAAGCAAAGTGTCTTCTGGAAGCATGGAAGTATGCTCCCAGCGACAGACTCTTGCACGTCTTGCCACTTCACCACATCCATGGCACCGTCAACGCTCTTCTCACACCCCTGCTGGCAGGTAGCAGCATTGAGTTTATGTATCCGTTCAACGTGAACTCTGTCTGGACGAGGCTGGCTACACCATTTCTAGCAACTGAAAAAGTCAACGGCCACGTTGAAAAGACTGATGGTGCTCAGAAAGATGAGAAAAAAATGCCCATCACTTTCTTCACCGCTGTCCCCACGATCTGGTCGCGAATGCTGAAAGCCCACGAATCGTTATCACACGACATGCAAGAGGCCGGCAAGACAGCTGTGTCACCAAAGAACCTCCGACTTAACATCTCTGGCTCAGCAGCTCTCCCGAAGCCAATACGCGATGGTTGGATGCAACTCACGGGCGGAAACGTACTTCTCGAGCGCTATGGAATGACCGAAGTCGGAATGGCGCTCTCATGTGGTCTTGAGACTGCCGATCGCGTTGATGGTTCTGTGGGCTGGCCACTGCCATCCCTTGAGGCGCGGCTCATGGAAACTGACGACGAGACCGGAGTTCAAGGAATCATTGAGCACGGCGCTGAGATCGATGCGCACTCTGGAAAGGAGCGTATCGGAGAGATTCAGCTTCGTGGGCCCACTGTGTTTATTGGATATTGGCGCAACCCCGAGGCCACTGCCAAGGAGTTTACGACCGATGGATGGTTCAAGACTGGCGATATTGCCATTCGACGAAAGGTCCCAGAATCTGGTCTTGGAAAATCAGGTTCCTGGGCAAAAGGACCAGCGTACTTCATCCAAGGCCGTCGCAGTGCAGACATCATCAAGACGGGCGGCGAGAAGGTTTCCGCCCTCGAGGTTGAGCGTGAGATACTCGCTCTTCCTGAAGTTGACGAGTGCGCCGTCGTTGGTCTACCCTCTGAAGCATGGGGACAGAAAGTCGCAGCTGTGATTGTTCTCAGCAGCAAGGCTGGTGAATCGATGAGCCTACAGAGTTTGAGGAGTGCGTTGAAGGCGAGGATCACGGCGTATAAGATCCCGCAGGACATGGTGATTGTTGAGGTACTGCCACGGAATGCTATGGGGAAGATTAACAAGAAGGAATTAGTCAAGAGTGTTTTTGGAGAGGCTGAGAAGATCAGGAGAAGAAGTATTGATCTTCAAACAAAACGGCCTGTTCTAAATGGGAAACGCGGTTGAATTGTATTGAAGGGGAACATGTTTTGAAACAAATTAGTATTAGTCAGTCTTCTATGTACATGCATGTTCAGCCATGTCAAGGGCCATTACCTGAGTTGACCTGAGTATAGGCAACCCATGAACGGTACGGAGGCGTTCCATAGCAGACGATGTAGAGGCCATGGACTTCAGAAAAAGATGAGCGGATGCATGTTCTCATGATAGAGACTTCTAAAAGAGCTCACTCCAAAATAGCGGATGTATATGGTATGTAATGTAAATGGCAGATATCCTATTCACTATAATAAACTGTAAATCTGCTGAGCCGCCCCGAGCACCTTCTCTTCTTCAAACCTCCGCCCAACAATCTGCAAGCCTCCATGACGCCCTTCCATCGACACAGGATCATATAGCTGCTGGTTCCAAGCATCGATCTTATTCCGCGGAACATGCTCCCAGAAGCCCCCATCATTCCCGTCCCGGGACGCCTTTCCCGTTGGGAACGTCAAGGCAGTGTAGTCGAGCAAGTTGAATATCTTGGTATAGCCTGTCCAGCGACAAGACCCGTGAGGCACTGCTGTATGAGGCATAGTTGGAACCAGTAATACGTCGACGGAGCGGCGCGAAGGTGATTTCTTACTTTCCCACATATTGTGATAGGCCTTTTGGACGGCAACCTTTCGCTGGTTTAGTTGCCAATACTCAAGGACGGATATTGGTGTGCCGCGGTTAACGAAGGCTTCGATGTGTGGAATGAATGGTTCACCGCCTGCTGAGATAGCTCTTCTGACATCTTCACCTCCGTCGGCGGAATAGTAACCATCCTGTTCCAAGTCAGTCACAGTTGATTTGTTGCAGAATAACTTGACTTACCATGATATCTATAATGCTGGAATTCAAGCTCGAATCCCATTGTACAACCTCATGGCCAGCAGCTTCCAACTTTATGATCAGGTCTCTGAACACCCGCTCGATAGGGGGATGAACCTTGACCATGCCGTCATCTAGCATGGCTCCTACGACGAGCGGTCTCGTGGAGTTAGCCTGGAAGATACTGTCTCTCCATGGGACAGGCGGTAGCTGGGGGTCTATCGCCCAAGGCTCAGCCTCAATCGCTAGCTTAGTCACGAGTTTGAGACAACTCAGAGATCTCGCCATGGGCCCTACAGCTGATGGGATGTGCTGTTGCCCGTCAAGTGTCACTTCAACGCCCCGATAGGATATCCGGCCACTCTGAGGTTTGTCAGAATGTCTTTCGGGGATGAGATGATTCAGGTCTACTTACGCTCGGCTTCAAACCCCAAAAACCATTCATGTGGCACGGAATTCGTACAGAGCAAAAAGTGTTAGCATTGAGAACTTCGTAACAGTGATGTCGACTTCCCTTCTGATGTAAGCATGGATGACTTGAACAGCTGAGGCTTTTCCATCTCTGAGGAGGCCTGTCAAAACCTTAACATCGATCGTTTCTAAGGAGAATCTATCAAATGGAAAGTTTATGCCTGCTTTCGAGTGTTTGTCAATTTGCGGGTCTCGAAGCGCCCGTTTCTTTGTCACGATTTCTATCCAGGGTTTGTGCACCTTGGTTGTATACTTGCTTGTAGCCATCCTAAAGCGATAACAATTGTCCCTCTTAGCTCTAGAAATGCCAATGAGTTTGCTTGTCGGCCGTTTCATCACTTAGCACGTCTCGGTGGCCTAGTCTGGAGATGCACGCGAAGGTCTTGGTATGACCCGCGGAGATAGCGGAATAGAACCGGCTCAGCCGAAACGTACCAATACGCCTTGTCTAGACCTTGGCAGTGTACAGATTGCTAATTTGCACTGTCTCACAGACCTTGAACTGTCCAGAACCTAGTCACGCATAGATAGATAGGGTGCGACGTCCGGGGAAAGACCCGAGGATGCCTTTGTTCACACTTCCCGCCGCAAATCTGACTCCATCTCTCGATTGTGCTATCTTGAACACCCGATTCTGGGGCAAAAGCGCCGAGAGCCGATGCCGGTCTTACCCCGCGCTCAATTGCCCTGCGAGAGCTCTCCCTTGCTTGGTTAGAGACTCAGGACGCAGATGACGATACTCATATACTAGTTCGTTGAACCACTGGAAAGTTATTGCCCAAGACAAGACAAGACAGCACACGACTACAGCCATTTACCTCACGATTCGATCAAAAGTGAAACACAATGGCAAAGCCTTCTCGCAATGAACTACATGTCGCCATCGTTAGTATGTCTCCAGAAAATATCCCATCCCATCCGTTAGATAGGCTAACTCGACAGGTGCCGGCATCGGTGGCCTCGCTTTGGCCATGGCTCTACACAAGAAGGGAATCTCCTTCACGCTATACGAGGACGCAAAGGAATATTCGGCAGTAGGGTAAGCTATCAGCAGCGCGTTACATTGGATTAACGTTAATGATAAGCCAGCGCCGGTATTGGATTCGGCCCCAATGGCATGCGGACGATGGATCTCATTGAACCTGGCTTCCGACCTCTGTACGAAGCTATTTGCGTAGGCAACAAGGGTGAGGACGCACAAGATATCTTCTTTGAGGGTATGCTACTTGAAGAGGGTCTTGGTAAGTAACGGAATTTCTTGCGAAGCTGAACCTTTTGCGCTGACTGAATTCAGGTCGCGATAAGCCATGGTATGGTCATTCCGGATGGGGCCACCCGAATTACATCCGCAAGTCTGTGAGTACATCTGAGGGCACCACAAGAAACCTGGTGCTAACAACATATTTCAGGCGCATCGCAAGACCCTTCTCGACATCATGACCAGCTTCATTCCCATCGAGAACGTCAAGTTCAATAAGCGTCTCACGAAGATCGAAGACCGACCCGACGGTGTCACACTGTCGTTCCGAGATGGGACAACAGCCGAGTGCTCAGTCCTAGCTGGCGCAGATGGCATCAAGAGTACCGTGAGGGCGCATGTCCTTAAAGATCACCCGCGCCAGATCGCGCCCGTGTATGCAGGTGCTTACTGCTATCGCGCTGTCATTCCAATGTCAGAAGCGTATGGGATTCTCGGTGATCTTACCGACGTTGCCAAGTTCTACTTCGGATCCAAGCGTAGCGCCGTTACCTATCGCATTACAGGCGGTGATGTGAGCCTATCATTCCCTGACTTGGAGTGACATCGCTAACCATTGCTTGCTCCAGGAGCTCAACTATCTTCTTTGCGTCGCCGATTCCCTCGATGGCTGGAAGCTTGAGGGCGCTGTTACAGAGACCATCTCTCACGAAGCCATGATGGCCGACTTCGAGGGCCCAGGCGTTGACGATCGCTTCCGACAACTCCTAGCCAAAGCCAAAACCATCAAATGGGGTTTCTTCCATCATTTCCGTACAGCATCATACTACCGTGGTCGGGTAGCTCTAGTCGGTGACAGTGCCCACGCCTCGCTACCTTTCCAAGCCGCGGGAGCAGCCCAAGGCCTAGAAGATGCCCTAGTCCTGTCTAACGTTCTCACGGAGATTGCCAAGCTTCCCGAGCGTGGCGGAGAGCTCGCGCCCTTTATCCAAGCAGGACTATCAGCTTACGATTCCGTCAGACGTCCTCGTGCGCAGAAGCAGCTGGAACAAGCCGCCGAGGTTGGCCGTATGATCTTCTTTCAACATGAAGAGGCTGGCGATGATATGGATAAGATTCTGCCCAGACTGCAACAGGGAAGGTTCAACTGGTTGTGGTTCCATGACATGAATGATGATGCACATGAGGCTGTCAAGAGGATGCAGAAGCTAATTAGTGTAGGCAGGCCTTCTGTTGCTAGGATATGATGCCTGGAACTTTAGTGAGGAATAGTATTTGCTGGAACGAGACAACGGAGACTTTCATGCTTTAGATGAATCAGGAAAATATGCAGTTCAATCCCGATCCTCTTTAAGTGCAGATGTAAAACATGAACTGGCCCAACATCAAAGTTCCAACAACTTAAGAGACCTGAGACTGTTCTGGTGTACTACCAAGGGAGATGCCTGCCCCAAAATGAGCAGCTGAATGTCTTAGATACGTGTACGTCAAAGCGACTTTGTCAGTGTTTACTTCTAGCGACAGTCTCAGCAAGCAGCACTGACAATTTATGTCATAGACAGGATACATATCACCATAGTCTTGACGGGTAACAGGGTAGAAATAGACTTATTTTACTTCATCTTTCTAGGCTAGAGGCTCCTCTCATTGATTTGAGAATGGTCTGAATTCATGATGGCAGAACGGCACTGGCGGACTATTCCACTTTGGCGAGTACTCTTCCTTATCAGACTGTACAACTGGCTCAAGAACTCGTAGGTCAGACCCGAAGACGGAGTCCGAGAGTCGCCATTTTATAAGCTGTAAGCGAGGCATGGCCATGATATGATCCACCAAACTTGGCTCGATCTCGGATACCACACACGATGGTCAGGGCAGTTAGGATACCTGTAGACATGTCTGAAAGGGGCAGACTGGGCAAGAAACCTTGGCCTTTTGGACAACCGAACGATCGGCCCATGACATACGAGCTCCCCGCTGCGGCATCTACAACCTGCTGCCACCCGGGTCGCTCAGCGTAGTAACCATCTGGTCCATAACAGTTCTCATCCACATAGACGACTCCCTTGCCTCGCTTATTTGCCAGTTCAAGGGCAGCCTCCAGGCCAAAACCTCTTCGGGCTAATGATCCCAAGCGGTAGCCCTGCAAGATGACATCGGCTTGCACAAAGAGTTGCATCAGCCTCTTGTGGTCGGCTGTGTCTTCGAGATCCAGGTCGATGGTTGTCTTACCAGCCATGAGGGAAGAGGGTTGAGCTGGCGTGTAGTCCTTGAGCTTGGACGAGTTGAGGCGTATGACCTCGGCGCCCAGAGATGCGAGAGCGGGACCGGCAGCTCAGGCTCCAAAATGCCGTTCATCGCTTTTGCCGGCCGTGGTCGGTCCGTAAATCTGGGGTCCGGCATGGCCTCCGCGGATTTCCCCCGGCCTAGCCACCACCGAAACGAATTGGAGTAAAGGATACTATGGAAAGCGATTTCGAGTGGTGAGCAAAGACCAGAGTAACTAACAGGTATTCAATTCACATTACTTATCAACAGAACTCTAATAATCTTATTCCCTTCATGAGAAATCACTTGACAATTCATCAATTCTTCCTGGGCATTCGAAATGGCACAAGAGATACGTACCGTAGCAATTGTTGGCTGTGGAGTGATTGGCATGGGATGGGCAGTTCTGTTCCTGTCAAGGGGCTTGAAGGCCATCATTTCTGATCCAGTTGAAGGAGCTGAAAATGCTCTCAAGGCATATTTCGAGCAGTCCCAGACATATCTGGAAGGGTTTGGGGACTACGATAATCTTGTCTCCAACTATGAGTTTGTTCACGACGTTATACCACGGTTAGCTGAGGCCGACTTTATTCAGGAGGTAAATATGTCTTTTGCAGTATACCTCTGTATCTGGAATGACTATGACGCTAACAGTTCTCTTATAGAATGGGCCTGAGAGGCTAGATTTCAAAAGGGGCCTTATTGCAACATTAGATACGCATGCTCGGCCGGGTGTTGTCATAGCATCGTCCTCATCAGGTCCGCCATCATCGGAATTTATACAGCAGTGCAAGCAGGATTTAACCCGTGTACTCATCGGACACCCTTTCAACCCACCTCACCTGATTCCCCTAGTTGAAGTAGTACCTCATCCCGGCACAAGCAGCGAGTCTGTTAATACCACACTGAAGTTCTACAAATCTGTTGGGAAGAGGCCGATCCTTCTTCATCACGAAGTCCCTGGCTTTGTATCGAACCGCCTTCAAGCCGCAGTCAACAATGAAGCGTATAGTCTCATCAGCAGGGCCATTGTGTCTGCGGAAGATGTTGATGCAGTTGTCACATCTGGACCTGGAATTCGCTGGGCTCTGACGGGCCCGATTGCTACGAACGCTCTTGGTGGTGGAGGCGGACCGGAAGGGTTTTCGCAGCGGATGGGGAGACTTGGACCGGCGATTCGTGGATGGGAGGATGATACTTTGAAGCATAGATTTGACTGGAGTGAGCAGAGGATGTTGGCGCTCCAGGAGAGCGTGAATAAGAGTTTGGGGACTGTTAATTGGGATAAGCTGGTGGAAGAACGAGACTTGGTACTACTACAGCTTTTGGCCGCGAAGGAGAAGATGGCCTCTATGTCAACACCGCCAGGTCGTTGATAACACCAGTCCGTAAAGCACCCATCAATAGATCGTTGAGGCCCTTCTTTCTGATCTAGAACTCTCTGTAAGCCTGCATATGGGTTAGATTGTCCGCGAAAATATCACGATTCATGAACTGGCCTCTACGTTATTGGTTGTAGCAGCCATTTAGCTTAGTCTAAGAAGGGCTCACAAGGTTCGGTACGACCAATGGGGTTTCCAGCCATCTTTAACGGCGATGTTAGCTCCATATTCTCACATAGCGATCTCCAAAGGAATCATATCATGGTTATAATCGACTGGGAGTATTTCGTGGCCATGTCTTGCTGTCTGGTTTAGGACGATGATTGGTATAATTCATTGGCCAAGCTCAAGACGAGTATCTTAATGAATATGTTTAGTTTGCAACTATGCACATGGAAATGTGGTGTTGAAGCACAGATCCGATATACCGGACGAGGCGCAGCAAGCAAAGTATTAGTCTAACCTCGAAGGTTTCACTCCAATCTCTCTGGTCAACAAGTTAGATCCATTGGGAGTAAGACCGAGGCCATCACGGGGTCGGCGCTAAGATAGAGCGGAGATATTCGCAAGAGTAGGACCTTGACCCTAAGCGATAAAAATATTTAGGCAATTGTAGCCCAAACTTAGGGGACTCTTTATTAAGTTTATTTTAATACCCTAGGTCTGATGTTTCTTTGCCCCCCGAGGCCCTAGAAACTAGGCATAAATTATTTTCCTCGGGGTCGGTGTTAACATATATCGGTGATATCGGCATATTCTCCCTGAAGACCTTGCAGTGACTCATGCGACCCGTCTTGATCTTCATCTTCTACTATAAATTGCACCTACATCTTTATCGAACAAGATATCTTTAATTAAATTAAAATATGACAACTGGCAGAGCCACAATGGATCGAGACACGGAACAGGCGAAGATTGAAGACCAGAACCCCGAGCAACCCAAGTCTGATAACGATTTCCCAGATGGAGGGTTGAAAGCCTGGACCGTGGTGATCGGCGCTTTCTGCGGGTTATTTGTCAGTTTTGGCTGGACTAATTGTACGAGCATCTTCCTCCCTTATCTTGCTGTGCCTCTGAATGACTGACTCCCAGGCTAGGCGTCGGCGTCTTCCAAGCCTACTATAAAGAAAACCAGCTTCAAGACTTGTCACCCAGCACTGTCTCATGGATACCGGCCCTGTCAATGTTTATGATGTTCATTACTGGACCTTTTGTAGGTCGAGGTTTTGACATCTTCGGTACGCGCTACCTTCTCCTTACTGGGACACTGCTCCATGTCTTTGGATTGATGATGGCATCGATATCGTCCGAGTACTACCAGTTAATCCTGTCACAGGCAATATGCAGTCCTCTGGGCGCAGCCATGGTTCTGTATCCTTGTTTCAGCTGTGTCACAACCTGGTTCCGACAAAAGCGTGCTCTGGCCCTTGGGATCACTGCCAGCGGCTCAAGTCTCGGCGGTACGATTCTTCCGATCGTGGTCAATCGCTTGATACCGCGTATTGGCTTTGGCTGGACCATGAGAGTTTGCGCCTTCCTCCTGTTCGCTCTGCTTGTCGTGACGAATTTGACTGTTCGATCACGAATTGCGCCTCAGCCAAAGGAGACGGGCATCATAGCTTATCTTCGGCCTTTTACATCACTCTCGTTTGTACTTACCTCCTTGGCGGGATTCTTCTACTCCATGGGAATGTTTATACCCATTACTTTCATGGTGACCTACGGTGAGCATGTCGGACTCTCAAATAACATGGCTGGGTACCTTGTCTCAATCTTCAATGCATCAAGGTAAGCCTTATCCGGAAATGGCTTCAAACGTCTGGCGATTTTTGTTTACAGTAACAGTGGAATCGGGCGTATTCTACCGGGATATATAGCAGATAAGGTTGGCAGCTTCAACGTCTCAATAGCAGCCGCGACTCTTTCGACAATATTCATGCTGGCATTGTGGCTGCCAGGGCATAGCCATGAGTCAACTATCGCTTTTGCCGCCTTGTTTGGATTTAGTTCAGGCACATACACGGCTATCAGCCCTGCCTTGATAGCGCACATTTCGGACCTCGAAGAGATTGGGACTCGTTCTGGGACCATGTACGCGTTTATGTCTGTGGCTGCCCTTACTGGCAGCCCGATTGGGGGGGCTTTGATCTCAAGCGCTGACGGGAGCTATTGGAAGCTACAAGCTTTTGCTGGTTGCATGCTCGGTGCTGGCACGGCCTTCTATATCGTTGTGAGGCTGTACCTTACCAATGGTAGGCTGTGGGAAAAAGTATGATACCTACTGTGCTAGAGTATGGTGTTGAAAGATAGGACGTTGGGGAGGAGATTAGAAAGTTATCGCCGCTGTCCATTGCCACAGTCAGGTCATTAATGTAACCACACACAAGTGCATAGGAGTTCAGTTTTTATGTTCTATACTACAAATTGATGTGCAAGGAGTATAGTGGTCATAGAACCTTGCGATTGGAGAGGTTACACAAACTAGGGGAAGCAAGAAAACCCCAGGCCTTGCAAGAAATGTTGAAGCTCATAATAGTGATGCAAATCATATCTTAATCTTCCGTCTTGCTCTGATAAATCTAGTCAGGAGTCTCATTTCATCATCTTCTCCATCCAAAAGTCGAACCAGTCGACAAAGCTCTTGAAGCTCGCCTCCTTAGCCCACTTCTCATAACGGTCAGTCAAACGGGCTCGCGACTTGGCCAGGATGTCAGCATATGGGCGGTTTTTGACTCATTAGAAAAACTTACCGCAAAGCCATGTCCAACATTGGCAAGGACTTGCATGTTGAACTGCTTATTGTTTTCTGTCAGGATCTCGATAGTCCTACTTCGCTGCTCAGCCTCGAATAGCCTGTCTGTACTGGGCACTGAGAAGATGGGTTCTGATGCCGGTCAGTGTGTTTGCGGTGGAATAGGGTATCTGCTCGCCTTGGACGTAAAAGACATTGCTTTCTTTCAGGAACGAAGGATGGGCGATGGCGCCGGCTTTGCAAATACCGTCTGCAGACAGCTGTTGGCAAACGAAGTGTGCGCCCCAACTGGTACATGTTGAGTCAGTCAAATGGAGGATTAGATGATGGTGGAATCATACCAGTAGCCAACGCAAGCAAACTTGACGTCCTCGCCTGTGCCGTACGGCATTTTCACGGTCTTGACCCATCTAGCAGGAGCCTCCTCAGACGCCTTGAGATGCTTATTCTTCCATGACTCAAAGTCAAAATTTGGATCACTCAACGGTGTCAGCGAGTGCTTTGTTACGGGGTCCTAAAACGGTCAGTCCGATACAGCTCGCAAAGTACAATTCCCAATTCTTACACCAAGAAAGTAATCGACACCAAGAGTAAGGTACCCGCACTCGGCGAAAGCATCCATCATGAGGAAGCTATTGATATGCAGACCGAATGCATCAGGAAAGAAAAGAAGGACATTCCCATTAGACCTGTCGGGATGAGGTTTGGCCACGTAAGTGTCGATACCGTCAATCTGGATTGTAGAACCAGTGGCCTCTCCGGAATAAAACGATCCTTTGAGGCAGCAGAGGTCTGCAGGTTTGGCGAGTACGTTATCCATTGTTGTTGGTATTATTCACTGTAGCTTTTTTTCTTTGGCTCTGTTCTGGAATGAGCCACTTTGGCTATAAGATATAGTTTATTTATAATCTAGGTCAAGACCACAGGACTAGAACAATTTAGTTACTAGTGACAAATACACTAAAAAGGTTCTGCTTATGGAAGCAGGTCAGTCTTCTATTCACGTATCTTTGCCTTTCTGATGTGTCTTCAGGGCCTCACAGTCATCTTCACCGCCTTCGCGTGGAGTCTAGGTCCGCGAAACGATCAACGACCACTTGGACGGCTAAACATGGCAGAGGTTGTGACAGACAAGACAATATCTTTCGATATTAGGAATGCTGAGCTTTGAATGGATCATTCCGTCGACAGGCACAGGCTCTCCAAGGCGCAAATCGCATACAGGGCTCAGTTACTACTAACATCAGATACGGAGTAGAACTAGTACAACTACTTTGAGACCTGCCGAATTCTTCCTGGCCCCCCTCTGCAACAATACCCTCGACCAAGAAACGCAAATGCAAGGCGACCCACACACTAAACAGACGTTGTTCTCATACACCAGTCCAGTCACCCAATCGTAAGTGCACTATCAGTCTCACTGTTGAGAATTAGGTGCCTATGTCTCGAAAGTAGGTGAAATTGGGCTTACCAGGATGATCCCCTTCTATGAACATAAGCTAAACTTGTTGGTGGGGACTGCCGACTAACTTAGCCTTGAGACATCATTCTCTTGCATCATACTTCGCAGTCTCTGCGACAAAATGCACCATTTGTATGCCACGATCAAGAAACCTCCAGCTTTGCCTTCCGGACTTTTACTCTTCGTCGCGCTTTCGCTTCTTGCCTCTAGGTGATGAAGATCCCATCGCGGTAGAGCCAATTGGACTAGACCGTGGAGAGTACTCGGCGCCAGCCAAATGAACCTGGACGCGTTCCGAAAAGGTCGAGTATGGCTCGAAGGGGATCTTGACGTAGTTGACATCTGGAAAGTCGAAATCCTCAATACTGCGAGTAGGGCAGTGAAGGCTTTCCAGCAGCTGATATGGGACGTCAGCCTTGTACACGTATGCGTCATTGCTGTCAGCCATGTTTGTGACTAGAAGTCAAGCCTGGGGAATGTCAAGTCAGCTTACTTACGGCTATCACAAGAACAGATGTGGTGCTTACCAGGAACAATCCTCGTGGCCCATAGGCCTTACGTTGCTGTAGCTGCGTTAAGCTAAGAAGAATGCACACGAGGTATGGATCCTGTCCCCAATCCTCCGGGGTCGAGAACTGTGTTGGCGGCTGTTGAATATTTCACTGAACACCGAGTGAACGAGACTGGACTAGTCTGCCGTGACACACAACCATGGAAACTAAACTATTGCGGGGAAAGAGCATAAGTACACAGGCCCTGGAACCGGCAGTTGAGCACGTTTACCTGAGCAGAAGCCCTCAAGTTATGAACAGTATCAATGACCAAGCCTATACTGGCAGTGACATCGTAGGGGTTCATACTACAGTGACACAGAACAAATAACGCCTAATTTACTTGCGTATATGCGAGGAATGCTTTTACTCTTCTGTCAGTTATTTATGCTTCCTCAATAGTGGACTCAGTTGTTTGGGACTTTGGATTGCCCAAGTATCTTTTGCACAAACATCATCGCAAAACAAAGCAAGATGGCAATTAGCAATCACCAAACTTGCCAGCAGGCAGACGACCTCAATCTGATGAATAAAAACCAGGGAATCGCGTTGCTCAACACACTTTGACATCGCATTGACGGCATTACTATACCATTTCTTACAAGATTTTCGAGAAGGCCATCATGTCATTGTAGATATCTGGGTAATTACCATCGTCCTAGAAGAACTCGATATGCCTTCTTCCTACTTTGATTCAGTGAAAGACGAGACGCGATACCGAGAATCGCTTACCTTCGGAAACCTGTCGTTTGAGGAACATATAGCATCCGGAAGTAAATGGGATGCCAGACATTTGGCCGCGTGCCATATCATAGTTGCTGGAACGGGCAATAATTGTTTCCCTCTATTGAAAGACATCTATCCCAAGCCGGCAGGATATTTCCAACAGATGATGGAAACAAATAAATGACGGCATTCACTCGCGCCCTATCACAGAGTCATCGAAACATGCGACAACACGCTCTTATACGAGAACCAACAGTGGGTGTGAGCTTGGCCCGATTTTGGGTATCGATCAGGGATGTCAAAACATACAACGTCGAGAACAAAGAGCCGGAGGTTGTCCGGCGATCGTCTACGCGGGTCAAAACCCAAACCACCAGGTTGGGCTTTGTAGATCCAGAGGAATTGAGCCAGAGCCAGGATAGGGAGACACCGGTTCTGTCCAGCGACCCCATCACTGTGTATACTGAGGAGCAAGCACCTGCGCCGAAGCTTCCAGTGGAGGATTACGCTGTACAACTGGCATTCACTGTATTGAACCACATCCTTCTGTATACCCAAGATCCTCTTTTAGACACGCCGGTTGAGATCCGCCAAAGAGAGCGATGGGCTCTCAACATTGACGGCAAAAGTATCACGGCAATCGACGATGGATGGCTGAGCTTGGTAGACGGTCCCGGAACAAAGACTAAGAAGTCGGTCGTACTGATTGAGGCAAAGAGGCGACTCGAAGTCTGCGAGAACAGTAACAAGCCAGTTGTGTCCAACGGCCTCCTAGCACAAATGACATGTGAGGCACTGGCGGCAGGATCATCTGGGAGAGACGAGCAGATGGGAGACAACGTTTTCGTCATCAACGTTAGTCAGCATTTCATGTGTTTCTTCCACTTCGCCATCACCATAACGCAGGTCGAGGAGATCAAGAGCGGAGAGAGGCCGGATAAAGCGATCCGTGTCACAGCGACAAAGTGGTTGAATTTAGCAGATGCATATGATAGGAAGATTGTTGTCAAGAACGTATGCCAGCTGGCTAAGTACATGAGGGGAGAAGATGGTGATCGATTACCTCATTGAATGATCCACAGTTAGCATCCATCTTACTTAGGCACAATAGACCTTGTATTCTGCGACGGCTTGGGTCATGTAACAGTGAAACTCCACTCGCAACTTGCGGCATGGAAGTAGCAGATAATGCCTGGAGTCATTACCCTGGCTTTTTGTACTGTGATATGTAGAACAGTGGCTTCATTCATGCAACTACAAGTAAAGATCTTAATTCCAGACAAAGTTCCGCCTTGCATGTTTACTGAAGGTCTACTGTATGATTCAATTTACGAACTTCGATATCATGACTTGTGATATTATGAACTAGACTATCTCTGTTCCCAAAATAGGGCATCAGAAGAGCTTCTCAGGGAGAACAGTGGTTGCTCACAGTTCAGAAAGACGTAGTCTGATGTAAATAAGGCAGGGCGAATGATTAGATTGTGGGCGTCCGCCCCTCCAGCTTTCTCTGACTTACCACTGGGAGTGCTGAGACTGTAGCCTGAACATGTTCAAGCAAACTCCTTCACAGTTGCCACTGCCACAGGCCGACAGCACGTCTCGTTCGCAACTCATAGTGACAGTGGAACAACAGGTCTTGGGTAAGACAAGGAATGAGTTCCAGGCCGGATCGCTCTCTTTCCTTCCTCCTTCTCTTTCCATAGCACTCTGTATCAATCCATCAACCACACCAATATTACCCACCATATCAACAACCCCATCAACAGCACCGAAGTCACTCTCGACATCGATCTGTATCAAAGATCAACATTTACTACCAGAAGTACCATTCCCCAACATCACATAAACCCAATCTTGCTGACACATAGTGTCTCATAGAACATCATGCCTAACGTCCAAGTCATTGCCTTCTGCGCCGTCGGCCAACTCGGCTTCTGGAAGTCAGCCCTCGACGAAATCAAGGAAACTTACCCGCCCCTCCGCAACGACGCCTCTCGCCGCCCGCGCACCTATCTACCTCCACTCCTCCCCGTCAGGGAGAAAATGGACGAGATCTACCGATTTCAATTAGCCGTCAATCAGAGCATTGTGTTCCTCCTCGACAATGCGACCAATGCCGAGGAGGTGATGGTTCTCCGAGTCATCGAGTGGCTCGCTCGCGCTCAGCGAAACGAAACCGGCCGTATGCAGCGCAAAATCTGGACTCTCGACCCCGAGCGCTTCCGTCGTGAGATCCGGGATGGCTATGTCCATCTTGCCGATGGAGAGGCTGTCATGGGCCCCGATCCTCGTGCCGATGCTGGTGCCAATGCCGGCGGTAATGCTGGCGGAAACTGAGTTCTTTTCCGGTGGAATACAGAGTATGTCATCCTGTGAGAAGGTTCTTTGGAGGACGAGTCACTGTCTGGACTTATTATTGTCTTGATGGATTTGTGTTAGCGCAGTACTACAGCATGATTCTGTTTAGGAAGGTCGCTTTGAAGGCCGTTGGCATTCTGCTTAGATACCCAAACTGATGTGAAGTTGTCATTGGGAACTAGTAATACTTGTGGTTGTAATTGTGAGTGATGTTAAAGAGCCCTCTCTGAAGTCTTGGTTGTTGATGTTGATTCTTGCACCTACTCTACGACGAGATCATTATGAATCTCAGACCAATGTGACAGGGCCCAAGGACAATAATCTACATCGACGAAAAGACATGATGGTTTTGAACCTTTATTTGTTTATTTGTAGGAAACCAGTCTGATAATTATAACGAATGTCCTTGCACTTGGGTCTCTCTGTTTAAAAGATCGGGAACCAAACCGCCCTGTCCCAATCAACATTCTGATTCTTGGCCTCAATTCGTTCGTGACATGTTCCAAAGAGTGTATCCCAAACACGGGTTTGCTTTCCGTAGTTATGACTCTTTCTATATCCCTTGCGATGATGAAGGTCATGATCTTCAATAACCAACTCCATCCCAACACTCTTCAGGAGCCAAGCCAAGGTCGATGGGGGCATGCCGTAGATTCGGAGACCACTGTGACCCAGAACCTCAGTGAAGGCAATGTACTGATGGCAGATCCACCAGTCATAGTAGCCCAGAGGAAGACCGAGCACTTGGAAGGTTGCCCAGGTCAGGAAGGGAATGCCAACCATGTCGAAGAATTCCTGCTCGTGGTCGGCAAAAGCGGCGAGAAGAGAGTTAGGATGCTTGGTCAGATGGTGGGTGCGGTGATACTTCCATAGCCAGTCAATGTCGTGCATGGCACGGTGATAAATGTAGAACCAGAAATCGAGGACGATGCCGTAAAGACCGATCTGAAGCCACAGCCAGGCCCACCATTGGGGATCGCTCATCACATCAGCAGGCGCTTGGGTCGCTCTGTAGGTGAGATGCGTCGCCATAAAGATCCTTGATCCCGTTGTCTTCCAAAGTGACGAAACGACTTTATCAACACCAATATCGGGAATTCCATCTCTCTGATGAGTATCTCCATCTAAGAATCCATATTCGTGCCCAAGCTTTGCCGTAGCTTTAACAGATCGTACAACGGACCAGCTAAACGATGCAAAGTAGAGCATGAAGACAATGAATGGATGTAGTGCTTGGCCTGTGTATGAGAGCCACGATTGATGTATGATTATCGGCACAAAGGCATGTAAAAGGATCCAGACATGACCTTGCCATTGAGAGAAATGAGGAATGCGCTCGGATTTGGGGTGCACGGGGACTTGTTTGCCCGGAATAATGGGATAAGTGCCCAAGACGTGGATGATCTGTTGATGGACATTCCACTCAGACTTGTCGGCGAGTGGCCAGGTCGACTTCATCGACTGAGTCGTTGTCGTCATTCTAAAGGTCGTATATCGTAGTCAGAATCAGATAAGAAGTTGCTTTTTTTTGTTATGTGTCTGTGGTCAATGCTTGTTATCAGATATGATCAATCACTGGAGACCTCAGCCTTTAATACTTATCGATTGTAGATCAAATGCCGAGGCAGGTTTTGAGCAGGGACACACATGGAAAAAGGGAATGCGATAAAGTTTCATCGTCATATGCGCTATAGCATCATCCCGCAATTCGCAAACTTAGCCCTTTGTGCACTTACCCACTCTCAGCAAGGGCAACGACCTGGATTGGTATAGGTTATTCGGCGCCTACTTGGGCTGAGATGGATACTCTGGGGTGCCTGGACACCACTGCTGAACAAGCTTCTGAGCTGCAGAGTTTCGTATCAGATCATGTTCACATGTTCCTTCAGCTGAGCCATTCACTTTGTCGCAAACTTGTCTTGAATGGAAGTGCATGACGAAAGAATGTGACGTAATTCTAGATCTGTCGATCATCCCCAACATTTTGGGAGCCTCCAACTTGGTCCAAGGCTCCACGCGAAGCTACATTTGGATCGTGACGATGCCGCTAGAGGAATAAGTGACTAAGGGTCTTGTCCACGATTCCTTGTTGAGGCTAGTTTGCGAGCGAGGGAACCTCGGCTTGAGGGGATCGATCACGCTAGCCAACTGCCCTGCATAATACCATTTAAATCACTGCAGCCCTATCAAAGAATGTTGATGTTGATGTATTTCTAGAAGGCTATGACTCAGACTTGAAACCGTTGGGAAAATCTATCTGCGAGATGCATCAGAATGTAGCCTGCAACTCCTGCGCCATACCCCCAGATAGCACCGTCTGTTCCCCCTGAACATCATGTGGCAGCTCGTAGGTATGGTACTTTGCCAGGTACCAACTCTTAGCATTCGACGCCTCATCATTACTATCCTTAAACTCGGTATCATCCGCGGCTCTCAAAAAGTACGACACAGCATACCGATCTTCCTTCTGCACGCCCCCAATCGGAAGAACACGATGCAGAGCAGAGCGAAATCGCTTCTTAGATAGGAACCTCAACGTATCCGCAACATTGATGATGGCGTGGCCCTCGCGCGGCTGCACGTACTCCCACGCTCCTGTCACGGGGGACACGACTTGGAGACCCCATTGCGGCGCGAAGAGGAGGGTCAGTGTGCCGATGTCCGTGTGCATGTTCTGACCTACTTCGTCTAGATTCTGTGTTCCTGGCGGGTAGTGCAGGAAGTAGAGCGTGCTTTTGGAGCGTGCGTTGTCGCAGTGATGGGTGTCGAGACGGGCTGGTCCTCGGAGGTTCAGCCCGTCTGATAGACAGTCGAGAAGTAATTTTAGAATGAAGTGGCATGATGCGTTGAACTGGTCGAATAGCTCGAGATTTTCTTCGACAACTGATGCAAGAGCCCAGCGGCCAAGGAGTTCACTTCTTCCAATCTGCTATCGTGAGACAAACTCAGTAAGGGATATTGTTCACAGTACCTTTAACGCTTCAAACCCGTCTTTGAGTGACTTGACAGCCCCGGACTGATTACCAGTAGCTTTGAATCTAATTGAATAACCGCATCAGTTGACGTAATGCAGCATCCGATGGGATCAACAAACCCATGCGCCAACGATACTGTTGGGGTTTTCAGCTTGTCCTCAACAGGTTGCGAGAACCAGCGCTTAGCTATCTCGCTCACCCTATCCAAGTCTCTCCACAGCTTGGCGGAGCACGAGTCCTGCAGATCGAGATAGAAGAAGCCATCTCTTTCACATGCTTCCAAAAGAGTGCCAAGTTCTTTTGAGTCTCTGTCGAAGAGGTTGCTGAATTTTACCGTAAAGAGATTGGCGGTATCGACCTTGTCGTAGGGGTTAGGCTGGGACAGCATGATGGAGTAGGTGATTGGTAATGGATCAGATGACACTGTTGGGATTGGGCGATGCAGCTGGAGTGGTGAGATGACTGATTTGCTTTTTAAGTATGTGGGAACTTTTGATGGCGTATCTTGACGCTGTGGTCGGAGCCAATTCAGCTGCACGTAGACCTGGAAATGGGGTCCATAGATCTCGGGTGCCGCAACGACAGTTTGACATAGTAGCAGCGTAGTTCACAGTTCCCAAGTTCAAGACACTTGTTCAGCTGTTCAGAGGAACACGAACTTGGTACAATGTAGGACATCCACCCTAAAACGGCATGTTCAATTTTCCGAAGTCACTGCATAAGCCACCTTCATTATCGATCTTGAACAGCTTCATCATTAACCCAGTGTCACACATACATATACGCAAAGAGATCAGTGCATGTCAATGTAGGTGCGGAATGATCACAGCGGCTATGCACATCGCTTAGAATGGCATTGTGACTTTTCGTGGTGGATCGATTTCCGATACAACAGCCTACGATGCAAATCTCGGGGTCCGCGGAACAGGAGCAGTCCTAATTCGCCGAATTGACAGTGAGTGTAGCACGGAATCTGTCAGTGTAACGCGAGTCCCCTGTATCTCGATCCAGCTCATCTCATGTCGGGAAACGCACTCAGCGCTGCCTGTCCCCCAGTGTGCACAAACAACACGTAACGACTCCCATCCAACTCCCCACTCTCGGCTTTGTGCAGAATAGCACCCACACTCCTCCCCGAGTAAATCGGATCCGTCACAATTCCTTCGAGCTCGCCGATCAGCTTGACGCCTCGGGCTGTATTATCGTCCCAAGCTGTGTGCGTACCGGTATTGAACCTCGTATCGAGGATCACGTCGTTAGGCTGGACTGCATCTGCGCCTAACCCGATGAGATCCGCCGTTCGTCTGGCTATTTCGAGGATCGTGGCTTCAAGAACGCCTAGTGGCTTGTTGTACGTGTCGATGCCGATTATGGACCGGGAATGACCTCCAGAGCGGTCGGCGAGCTTGAAGCCGGCGATCATACCGGCGATGGTACCGCCCGAAGCCACTGGGACAATGATGGTGTCGAAGAATATGCCATGAGCCGTCTCTTGCTTCACAACCTCGAATGCCCAGCGAGAAAAGCCGAGTCCTCCGTGCGCATGGGCTGAAGCACCCGCAGCAATGACATACGGACGTCCACCTTGCTTCTCAACATCCGCAGCAACATCCTCGAGTGCGGCATTCGGCGCAGCCAACTCAGCACCGAGAATGCCGTTGACCTGTACATTCCCAGCGTGACGAAAAGCCTCAGATCCCGTATTTGCATGCGCCTGCGGTACGAGAATAGTCTTGAAGCCAAGATGGCTCCCCACAGCAGCTACTTGACGCATGTGGTTGCTCTGCGTACCGCCCGTCGAGATGAGAGTATCGCAGCCTTGAGCTAGGGCCGATGGGATGACATACTCCAGTTTGCGGATCTTGTTACCGCCGAGACCGAGACCTGAAGAACAGTCCTCGCGCTTAGCCCAGATCTGGGCTTTGGTGGAAGTGGTTGAGTTGATGTGACGTGTTAGGCTGGGAAGAGGGTGGAGCGGGGATGGATGGGGGAAGAGGAGAGGAGTGCGCTCGAAAGAGGCAAAGGGTTCTGGAAGGACGACCATGCTGACAGATGGCGAGCTGTCAATGTTTCCAAGACTAGACTATGGCCTCGATTCGAAATAGTAAATGGTAGAGATCGTGGAGAGTCATGGATTTTTACTTTTATTGCACCGCTATCTGGTTCTCTATAACTACTATTTATCTTTTCTATATCATATAAGTTACCCGATAAATATTATTGATCTATGACCTCAACGACAAGTTCACCACGAATTCCTAGATCGAGATCCGGATGCTGGTCTTTTCGGAATGCTCTAACCACTTGTTCAGAGTCAACAAAACATTACTGTGGAATACAAAACACGGTAATGTGTAGGCATGTCTCGGTTAGTTCATACTCGGGGAGAAACACACGAAGCCCGCATGATTTCTCGAGCCGGCGCCCGGAGACCGAGAGTGTTCCGGCATACCAATATACCGTATCTGCAGCTGTACATTCTCGGGTAGATCATCAAATCATTGTGTCTCGTACATTGATTTTCTTAACTTGACCGATTCCAGCCAACTTGTTGCTGTGATGTCATTTTGCGCGCTGTTTCTTTCCCCAGCGTGATTACCGCCAGATCAAGTCAACCATATACGGCTTATAGCCTATCGTCCATTTAACACATAGTCTGTATCCTACTCTCTATCATTTCGCATCCAAAAGACCTGTTCAATCGAATCCAACATCTTATCATTGCCATGTCTACGACTACTACTCCAGAGCAAGCTAACCTCCATACCCTGAACTTCTGTTCGCTGTTCAATGGAGATGTCACTGAGCAGGCTAAACTGCTCTCTGCTTGTGAAGATCACGGCTTCTTTTATCTAGACCTTCGCGATTGGGAATCTGGCAAGATTCTGAATGCGCTAGAGGATGCTTGGGTAGTCATGAAGCAGTGGTTTGATCAGCCGTTGGAAGAGAAGATTAAGACTGAGACTATCTCTGACGCTCACGGGTAAGTTACTACAATTCGATGAGATCTACTAGCAGCATTCATCGTTTCAAAGATTCAAACCGCCTGGCGTACAGTCGGGAGTCAATGAAAACACCAGAGATGGATTTGAAGCACTGCGAGTAAGTTATGGCATCCCCCAGCAACACCAGTGCTCAATCAACACCCTCCAGATCAGCCGCGTTGGTCTTCTCAACCGCTCCCACCTCCCAGACGTAGTGAGCGAGAACCTCCAGATCTTTGAGAACATCCAACTCTCCGCGCACTTCCTCCTAAAAACCCTTCTATCCCGCCTTTCCGACGCGGCAGGCCTCCAGAACGATGACCGCTTCGAGAACTGTCATCCTGATCATCTCCCCTCCAAGAGCACAATGTTCTTCATCCATCATCCCCTCAGCGACGTCCTGGGTGACAAAACAGCCCGCGGCCACAACGCCCACACAGATGTTGGATCATTCACTCTTCTCTTTACAGAACAGCCTGGCTTGCAAGTAATGTCGCCTACTACCAATAAATGGGAATACGTCACTGCGAAACCAGGTCATGCGACTATAAACGTCGCTGATACACTCCGCTTTATTTCCAAGCGACGCTTTAGATCGGCTATGCATAGAGTGCTACCTCCCGGGGGTAAGATGATGGAGGACAGATACTCGGCTGCTTATTTCCTGCGTGCTAGTGATAGTGCTGTTTTCAAGGGTATGGATGGGGAGGAGATCACGGCGGAGCAGTGGTTTCTTAGCAAGTATAGTAGTTTCAACAAGACCATGGAAGAGCAGAGGGTTGATTCTATTGCTACGGGTGGTATGGACAAGGATCTTGGGTTGGAGGTCTGAGGCTGGAAGTAGAGATTTCTAGACAATTATTGGTGCTTGAATATGAACTGGATAGAAGGAGCTTTCGTACCAGCTATGAGCAGCAACTCACTCAATATTACCAGTCATCTCATTTATCGTTTCATCATGATTCTCTTGTATAAACCAAATCCACCTTGGTTCGAGGTGGTGTTTGGTTTCATAGTGTGTAAAGTTAAAAGACCTGAAGCCTGTCACATTTGCTAGTCGTGGTCTTTGCCACCTTTCTTCAGAGCTGTCACTACCCTTTTGTGTTCCCACCCTACCACTGTCATCAGTGGCCTCAAATCAGGCGACAGCTTGCCAGCTCACCCCATAGGGCTACCACGTCCGGAGACATTGCGTTGCCCTTCCTGGTCACCGACATACCCGAAGACTACTCAGCCAGCGTCATATTGTGGTGACACAGCATCTTGATGCCGTTCCCATGTCTCAGTTACAATATCTTCCGATTAAGAAGTGTCTAAGCTCTAGCCTGTACTCTCAGTCCTTGACTACCGGTTAATTCCCTCCCAAATGCTACCTTGCTCTTTTTCCTCCTCTCAAAGAGCTTTTAACTCTGGAAAATATGCTTATCACACATTCCAAGTTCCCCTCGACATCTCTAGGCTATTGTATCATGAACGGAAAACAGCCACAGTCTAGCGATAGAGGTAATACTTCTAACGGGCACGTCAATGAACAATCACCCCTTCTCTCCCACGGCCTTGCAAAGCCTCAGCCTCCTCAACAAACCAATGATCCAGAGAGTTCGTTGGTGAAAGTTGAGCCCTCAACGAGATATCTTGTCGCCGTTTTCGGCAGTGTCTTTATCGGTGTTTTCCTCGCTGCCCTCGACACTACCATCGTCGCTACCCTCTCCGTCCCCATCTCCAACACCTTCGGATCGCTGACCCTCGTCTCGTGGCTTGGATCATCCTACCTCATCGCAAACGCAGCTTGTCAGCCTCTGTCCGGTCGGCTAACCGATATCTTCTCCCGCCGCTCTGGCCTCGTGGTCTGCAACATACTCTTCGGGCTTGGAACATTAGTTTGTGGAGTTGCCACTTCGAAATGGATGCTTCTCGCTGGACGGGTCGTGGCGGGCATGGGTGGCGGGGGCCTTAACGCCATAACGGCGTTCGTGGCCAGTGACCTCGTGCCTCTGAGAAGACGTGGGATTATCCAAGGCTTCGTCCATATTTGTTATGGTGTTGGCACTGGTCTTGGTGGTTTGTTTGGAGGCTGGATCAATGACATCTGGGGCTGGAGGGCTGCCTTCCTGAGTCGCGTGCCACTGATTGCCACCTCCACCATCCTGGTTTCCATTACCCTACGCAATACCCCCACTAAACACAGTGACAAGTCGAGATTGTCGAGGGTGGACTTCTCGGGTGCTTTCACACTATCCTTGACTCTTATTCTGTTACTGCTGGGCCTCAATTCTGGTGGAAATCTCGTGGCATGGAGCCATCCGCTTGTCTTAGTCTCCCTGTCGCTTACCATAGTGGCTGCTGGGGTTTTTGTTCTTGTGGAGTCGAGATGGGCCACGGAGCCTATCATTCCCATGCACCTCTTACTTGATCAAACAGTACTTGCGGCATGTCTGATGAACTGTCTTGTGACTTTCATCCTATTTATGGCAACATATTATGTCCCCATCTACTTTCAGGTCAATGGCTACTCCGCAACAACGGCCGGCCTTCGTCTTTTGCCTCAGAGTGTAGGTACCGCCCTGAGTTCTCTCACATGTGGCTTCATTATGAAACGCACAGGGAGATACAGAACCTTGGGCATGGTCGTCATAGCCTGTTCTGCTCTAGGTTTTGTTGGCCTGAGCATTATGACGATCCAAACACCGACTCCCCTTGTCTTGACTTATGTCTTCCTGGTCGGAGTGGGCTATGGTGGCATGCTATCAGTGTCACTACTCGCAACAGTCGCGGCTGTGTCCCATGATGATCAAGCGGTCGCAACCTCTGCCAACTATGCATTCCGATCGATGGGTTCTACGATTGGTGTCACGATCGCTTCGGTAGTGTATCAGAATTTGCTACAACATGGTTTACATCAACGCTTCGACAGCATGGAAGGATCTTCTGAGATAATAAAACGCCTTCTTGACTCTTTAGATGAGTTTAAGCGGCTCCCTGATGGGTGGAGTGACGGCGTTTACAAGACGTACGAGATTTCATTACGAGGAGTCTTCTTGACTGGACTCGGCGTAGCCGTCTTGGGGCTGATCGCAGCAAGCTTCATAAAGGAGCACAGGTTACATCATACGATTTCTCGTGCAGATAACGATTGATATCTGAAGGGTCACCGCTTTTGGTCACTACGTGTTCTGGCTGGTGGATTAGAGGAAAACTAGGCAGTGAAGTGTATATAACACGTGAACTTACCGTCGAGTTACGCCTGACGTTTTACATCATGTATCAGTGGTCAACGCTTTATAGACGAATCTCGCAAGACATATTCACCCCAGCTCTACACGAGGTTCAATCGTTCAGTTATTTAGCTACCTTGATCAGTCGCATCGATTTGTCTAGTGACAGACTCAAATTACGCCCCTGCTCAACAAGGGTTATCGACATCCCACCAAACGGCACCACTACTCTCTCCAAGCTCTATTACAGAAGCACCTAGACCTCCAGCATATTTTTCAGATACAGATGTTCATCTCTCTCGGCCGTTTTCCTCGGAGTTTAAGGACGAACTGACTCTAAAGGAAGTAGCACAGAGAGCTGAGATTGAACTCAACAAACTACAGCGTGAGGTAATCCTCTGAATTGATCTAAATTCGTGAATACATGACTCTGACACAGTGCGTTTTGTTAGGCTGAAGAAAGCGCGATAAGATCTGTACAAGAAAGAGTGACGGAGGTCTATACTACAACTATTCCGACAGTAGTCAAAGAACCAAAAGAAAGACAAAGGCACATGTTGAATACAGAACGGGAGGGTTTACCGGCGCCGGAAGGCCCAAATCGAAAGCCAATCGCTGTGCGCCATGGGTTTTGGCGGTTTAGAACTAGAGATTAAGGTTGAATATAACTCAGGGTTATCCATAGTAGTGATTATATATTTCAGCACAAAACTCTCGGCACAGGCATCCAAAGGTATCAAAATAGGAGCATCTGCAATTCAGAGTTGCTCTAATAAGTATAGTAGTGGAGCTATCAACTGTGTTTGTGCTTGTGGCGATGGCACAGTCCATAACTAAGTTGATAGTAACGAAAAGAAGTTTAGATATCGTCCTTCTCCAAAGACTTAGACTAGACGTGAACTGGTGTCCTGTCAATCCAGCTTTCCGGTCCCCAAAATCGACTATACGCTCGCACAAGAAACATTCTGATCGAATAGCGCGCTCCCAGTTGTTCGAAATAAGCGGTGCCGAGCGCTTTGTCGAGTTTCAGCCTTCCTCTAGCAGTCACTAGGAGATTGAGCGACATCCTTTGTTCATTGTCAGTTTTACCTCATCTTGGAATCTATATCCTAGGAAGACTCACGCATCGGAAGGACCTTGGGCCCGCCTCCCAACCATCGCAGTACCACTGAGGACTCTGGTTGAGTGATCCACAATGCTCGTCAGTGTAGTAATTAACAAAGCTGCGCGCCATTGATCTGCGTCTTTCCATCGAGAGCAACAGAGTGCACCTCCCAAACGTCGCCTGAACGAGCATTGGGCCCGATAGTGCCGCCATTGGAGTACTCGGTACAAGTTGAGCCTGACTGGCCGCCGAACGTTTGGCACCCGTCGTAGTCGCCTTCGTAGGTGCGGTAGTTGGTATCACCCTCTGCTTTGCAGTCATCGACGTTCTTATACGCGGTCACTATTGGGGTATTAGCAAATAGAATATATAGTGCTGCGCATATGGCAACGTACAGACGTAGCCTTGAGAGAGAGCGGCTAGGCCGCTGATGATGGCGAACTCACCAATCAGGCATTATTAAGGACAGGGCAGTGGGCCAATATTTACAGATCTTCTGCTAGGAAGGGGGCAGAATATATGCCGAGTTGTGGGAGGATTATTGTGAGATCCTTCGAAAATATAATGTGCCAGGGTTGGTTGCCTACGGCAGCGGGTCTCATCTAGATATCCTGCTAGTTTAGCGGCCATATTTCGGCAGATGTATCAGTAGTACAAGGTCTGAATGGCATATCTGAGAATACAGGGATCTCAAGTTGAGTCTGATGTCACTTATAGTCAGATTAATACTTCAACCAAGTTCAAGAGCCTTTACATCGCCAGATCGCCACATGCACGTATAGCGCTAAGTAAAGAGAGACTTCACGTCGCTCTTTCTTTTTACTTCCCAAATTAAGGTGCCTCATGTAATCCCGGACGGCTCGTCGCATATTCTGAGGGGTGAGTGGTAATGTCACTCGGAAGCTCAACTTTGGTTTCCAAGGGATAGAACTGATGCTGTTGACCCTGAGTCTCTTCTGTTCCATCAACATTCTTTCTGCCTCTCCCTAAACGCCGCCAAACAAATAGACCGATGCCGCCGAGAATCAAGAGACCGCCAATGATGGCGCCAGAAGTTACACCTGCTGTCGCTTATTTAGACAGCCCGGACACTGATTTCGTAGATGAGGTGGTTGAGGTGGGCTCAGTATCTGTCTCTGATCCTGCCGTCGATGTCGATGCGTGCTGCCCAGAGGTTGAAGTTACGAGTCCCTGTCCAGTGGCTGTTGCGGATTAACTACCTGACGTAGTCTCATCAGCCTTGAGTGAACTGACATTAAAGTAGTCCGATCGAGCGACTCGACCTTGACTGGATTTAAAAAAGTGTAAACCAGTAAACAGAGTCTTCATTACCTTCTGCTAATCCAAGAAAGTCGTACTCAGCCAGCCGGTAACTTGGATTCGCCGATCTATTTCCTAGGCACCTAAATTAGCAAAATGAGTGCAAAGTTGAGAGACCAGTAACGCCATACTAGCTAACGATGTGTAAGCGCTGACCCCGTTAAGAGGAATTTGATAAAATTCGATGGCAATTCGGTCGATGTCTGTTTCGTATTCGATCTGAATCCTATCGCCTTGTTCATAACGTTTGTTTTTGGTCATATCGGTACCAGAAGGCTGTTTGGAGCTCGATTCTGGAGGTTAGATGAATTTGGAGTCACAGCAGGCCAGGCTGGCAACTCCAACAACTGTTGAAGCAAAAGTTGTTATCACACGCATGGCGACCGGGTTCGAATTGTATACTGCCAGATAGGATTGTCTACAGTGACAATAGATACTGAAAGGATTAGAAATGCTCTGATAATTTACAACAGCTGAACAGACCATACCATGATATGAAACAAGATCGACCCGCTCAGGTCTACATTTAGCAAGAGGCGGAAGACAAGCGGAAAAGGGCCGCTCGAGGATCCATCACCCTAAGTTCTAAAATGGGGCTTGGAAATAAATAACTCTATCAGAAGGAGAAGCATATGTATTTGTTGCTAAGATTGGGAAAAGGAGCCTTAAAAACCCCCATAATATGGCCTTTAAGGTCGTTCATAACATACTGGTTACTGAGATGGTTGTCGGACAAGCAGCTCAGCGGTCGCGTTTCTCGCTATGAAGCTACCCTCATACCTCAATATGTCCAAGTTAACCCAAGGATCAGACATTGACTTCCTTGGAAAGTGAATACAACCAATTCCCGTCCAAAACTCATCGCACTTCATTCCCAGACCAACAGGAAGGAATTCTTGAACAGATGGGGGCTGACCAACGTGAGGCGACGGGATGTTGCGGAGGTTGAGCATCCATCTATCTGGCAGAGGCGCGTCGATGACTAATTTCTCAGGAACGAACTCAAATTCGACCATCTTCCTTCCAGCAGGTCTCTCCGTGCTGCCGGTGACAAGCCGGGTACCTGTGAACTCTTGAATAACACTCTTTCCCAGTACCTTGGGAAAGCCAAGGAGCTCGCGACCAGCGAAAATGGCGGCGTCGTTGTCAAGAATGAACAGAAGGTTATAGTGGAACTTGTTGCCCTTGTAGGTAACCTCCACCTGATGAGCATATTCGGTGTAGGACCCAACAGGGCTCATTCCGTAGCTGAGGAACAGCGAGGTCATAAGCGGCTCTTCCTCCAGTTCGAGAACATCTGGGACAAGATGGGTGACCTGAGATGCGGCAACGCGATACGAGATGCCGACTGCAGTAGTATTGGTGAAGATTCCTCTTGCTCTTGAGTATGCCGGGGTGAATGTTGGCATTGATTCGCCGTTCAAAGGTAACGTTCCGTTAGGCATGATTGCGGTGGGTTTGTGCAGTCTCAGAGGCGGTTAGGAATGCCAATATAGATACGTGAAAGGCTGTATGTAAAAATGCCCAAGTTCACAAAATGATATTGTGAGGTCTATTTAAATAAATGGTTTGCTATGTTAGTATGTCTTCTCCGACAAACCCGCAGTCCTAACGTTGATGCTCTTTGTCGCCTTATTAACCTCGTGATTTGCTGACGTTGCCTGCAGATGGTAGCGGGGCTAAAAATATTCTTGGCAGGTTGATCGAGGAGTCCTCATGAGTTTGATCAACCCATCATATTTCCGTAGTGTCTGGGGCATATGTACCTCGGCTCCCGAAAGTCACACTACCAAGATGAGCCCACTTGCTTCTTTGTCTGTCACGATCGACAACTAAGCAATGATTGTATTAGGTAATCGTGAGGGGTGTATGAGTCGGTTAAAATTACTGCACAATGTTCCATCTATAGAAGACATAATGCCAAATATTTAAAACTCTTTGGGTCTGAAGGCACGCCAATGCTTAAAAGCTCAATCTACATTACTGCACAGCAGTTATATTTACGGTTTATTAAATATCTAAGACACAAAATAGGCATCAAAGAGCTTGCATCGAGCTTATTTTCTAAGGTTGCAGGGTTATCGGAATCTTCATGGAGGTTCGCTCGTGATGACCCCTCTTATCACGCTATGCGTCTCTCTCCCGAGGGTCCCGATAAATGTTTCATTCCTGCTTGAATCAATGTGGTCCAATTTCCACTTGATGCATGAAGCCTTTTTCAATTGACAAAAATGGCACCCCCTCCTTTGGATAAGACCTCACAGCACAGGCGGCGGCAGAATGCCTTGTCGCAGCGGAACTATCGTATGTTATACTTGCCAGTCTCGTGCACGCGGCTGACAGTCTGAACAACAGGCACGCGGCAAAAAAATAGGAGACTCATGCTGGAGAATCTAGCTATCTCTAGCGTCATTTTGCCATCTACCATGGATGTCTCATGCATGCTTGGCACAGCGGCGCAGCAGAACTATCAAGACCAAGTCGTCGCACCACGTCAGTTGGCAAAAGCCATCTGCTCTACTATCGTCGATGCGGAATGTCACAGTGGAAATATCGCAACGGCATTTACGGCCTCCGACTTCTTCTCCTGCATCGGTTCCTGCCCAGAAAGGGAACGTCGTACCTTTTTCCTACTCATGACGAAAGAGCTCTTTGGTATCCGGGATATCATCAAATATGGTCTCATCTTCCTAGGATATCCCGTGAGCTCCTCACTTTACAACAACGCCATGCATCTTCCAATGAACCAATGGCTTCAAGACATTCAACAAAGTCTAGGCAGCTTTGATCTCAGAGCCGCAACGAAAGCCGGCATTAGTGTTCTAGGAAGATTAAACATACCGTCGGGACATAACTCCAGGATTCACGAGATAGTGACATCCCCATTAAATCACTTCCATCCCAAAGATTACATCCTTCTCTGCCGAGTTTCTTTTGTATCGGCTGTTTCCATAAATGCACGACATCTTGGGATCCCATGGCACGACCTCATATCGTTTGATTCCAAATCGCCATTTCCTTGCTTAAGTGAGAAGCTCATACAACAAGAACTATTTGATAACGGCGAAAAGAATACCGAGCAGGCAGCGCAAATGCGTCTGATACTGAAAGATTACTTTAAGAACATAAAATCAGACCTTGTGCCTACACAGGCACAGCTAACCATTGCTCATCACCCGACACTGGATCTCATCCCATGGCCAAAATTTCGTTCCAAAGCCATCACCGCAGTGCACTCAACCCCCCCGTTGATTGACAGAGAGGATTTCTGTCTTGACTTACTTAACGACGGTCTTCGATGCTGGGGCTTCGCAAACGGGACCTCTTTGCCCTCCGCGGCGCCATGGGACGCTCAGAACTGGGAGGCAGCACCGTGGTTTCTGGAGAAGTGGGAGCATCTCACTGAGGGGAGAGACGGAGATGAATGGAAGATAAGTGCACGGTGGTGGTCTATGGGTGCTGGGTCGAGTGTATAATAGAGAGCAAGTACAAGCTTATTTTGAACTGTATTTGGAGAGAATAAGTAAACCAGAAACACATCATGACTATTACTCTTTAGCGAGTACGACTATTTTGCCGAGGTAAGTAAGTCTTATTGACTTGATCATGACACCGCCAAGACCTGCAATCAACGTTTCCTGCATTAGTGCCAAAAGCGTGTCACGCGATATGCATATAACGTCACGTACAGCAGCCGAGGTATTGAAATTCGAGTAGTATTCAATGCTGAAGCTTGAAAGGCCTTGAGAAATCGAAAAAGTTCTTCGGCCCGAATTCTCTATCCGTACAATCTGTTGACTATTTGGGCCAAAGAAATGGTGCCATAAATCAAGTTGTTAGGATGCATCTTGACTATAGTGAATAAACCCAGCCCTTCAAGACCAAGGCATATTTAAGAACGATATCCAGTGTCCTTTTGCCGTGTTTACAAACACCATCATACATCCAATTACAACACACTCACATCTATGATGCAAGCATTCCAATACGGCGGCCCAGAATCTCCATTTGCGGTTCAAACACTTGTCATCCCTGAGCCAAAACAGGGCCAGGCCCTTATCTCAGTCAAGGCAGCCGGCCTTTGTCATACCGACGCCCACTATGTTGACGGACACGGTATCTCTATGCTGGGATCTCTTCCAATTACTCTTGGCCACGAAGTAGCCGGAACTGTCGTCAAGCTTGGATCAGAACCATCACCAGTTCAAATCGGCGATCGCGTGGTAGTCGCCCTCGTAGCTCATCCTGTTGACAAGGCAACTCGATCCACGACAATTGGACTCGGCTACAATGGCGGCTATAGCGAATTTGCGATAGCTCATTATGAACATCTGGTCAAGATTCCAGAGGGAGTGTCCTTTCCCCAAGCAGCTGTTGCTACTGATTCTATATCCACGGCATATCACGCTGCAGTTGTGACCGCTGGGGTCAAGGAGTCAACAACGGTCGCAATCATTGGAATCGGCGGCCTCGGCCTCAATGCAGTTGCGATATCTGTACTGCAAGGCGCCAAGGTCTATGGAATTGATATCAACGAGGATAAATATGACGATGCGAAAGGTTTGGGAGCGGTCGCATGCGCCTCTAGTCTCGCGAGTTTCCCTGATGTTTCATTCGATGCCGTGATCGACTTTGTTGGAAACACAGCAACAATTTCTGCGGGATTGGCCGCTGTCAAGAAAGGTGGCACTATTGCGATGGTTGGCCTGAATGGACAGGGTGTGGAGTTCTCGTCACTGTTGTTGGTTACGAAGAGTATCAGTTTGAGGGGCTCATTTGGGGCGTCGAAGGAAGAGTTGGTGGAGGTGTTGAAGTTGATTGGGTCTGGAAAGATCGTGCCAAAGTTGACAGAGGTACCGTTTTGGGATGTACCAAAGGGTTTGGAGGATATAAAGAAGAACAAGGTTGAGGGCCGTTTGTTTGTCCGCCCCAATCTGGAATAGGAGAGTATTACAGTTGCAGTTTTATATTGAAGATCTTAGCTAAATCCTATTTATCTCTCGATATCATAGTCTAAGCTAAACCATATGGTTATTTCTTATCACTGCTATTCAACATGTTTAGTTGAGGATGTAAGAACTACGAGAGAGTTGTTAGGGCTGCAAAAGAAATGATTGTCCATGCTTAGGAGAAGAACCATGACTGATTCCGAAAACGAGACTTGGCATGTCTGGATTGGGCTTAATATAGGGTCTGGGCCTTGGGTTACCCAGGAATGTAGTTTGTACAGTTTCAAGAGCCTTTGCCAATGCCTTAGATTGATGTCTGCTGTTCTCTTACCCCCTAAGGAGCGGAGGGGATGAGCTTTATGGTTGAGTAAGGATACACCGGTGACTAGCTTAGTGTTAAACACTGGTCGATGGTCATAAATTGGCTGTGAAGAAGTGGATAGTCTACGATTTTGGCAAGTGTTATCATTCGACATTGTAATTTAAATCGTCTCTTTATAAGATTGCGGCTTAGATGCCTGTAGTTAGAGATTCACGTAACCAGACTCCTATAAAACACAGTCCCTTGTGAACTTGATTAATAATGAGCTTTGACAATCTGATGATGTATCTAACTTAACAGATGGAATAAAGTCTAGTGGTGGAAACCCGATTAACGCCTTGAAACTAAGGAAGGATCTTGTGAACAGGCGGCGTCGTAGTGTCAATGCCACCAAAACCACACTTCCAAAGCAAAGAATCCCACTGCGGTAGCGTAAGGGTAGGACCCCAGCGTCGACCATGCTCTGCACCAAGCCACCAACCAGGAAGACTACCCATAGGTAGACCGACTCGTAAACAGTCGTTGTTAACCGTCTCGAGAATGATGAGGAAGCCACCGGGCTTGAGAAAACTTCTCACGTGCTTCATCATATCTTCTAGTTCGAGAGTGGCGTGCAGAACATTGGAGGCGATTACGAGGTCATATGATCCTTCGGTGAAGCCTTGGGAACCAGGACTGATGTTCATGTCGAAGGTTTTGAAGATCATGCGTTCGGCATAGTCTTTGAAGCGATCTTGCGCTGTGTAGAAGAAACCGCCTGAGACGTCGGTGTAGGTGTATGTTGAGAAGGCTGAGCCGAGATGGGGGAGGATCTCTCGGGTTGAACCACCTGTTCCGGCACCTAATTCATGTCAGTATTGTTCAACACAGTGTATAGGGAGGGGTATTCGTACCAATCTCCAGGATGTTCATACGAGGATATCGATGGGCAATCTGAGCTGTCATGTGCGCGATGTACTTGTTCACTAGATCAAGGCCAAAGCCTTCCTCGTAAACATCGTCGAGCATACCGTCCTTTGTCATGTGCTCAAGGATGTTTCCATTTCTGCGAATGACTTGTGGAAGGTTTTCGCCAACAGATTCTAGAAGACGAACGTCAACACGTCCATAGTGCCTGATGCGCAGTTAGCCATGCATACCTCTTACACCGGACGGTAAACTTACTTCTTCAAGATGTTCTGAATGTCTTCATGTGTATCGTTCTGGGCGTTAGATGGGATGTGGGGGTTGGCTCCGTCTACGACTTGAGGGACGACATGAGCTGCCCACTCCACAAGGTGCCGGTAGTGAGGAAGAGTGTTGGCCTTCTCCTCGGGCGTGATAGTCTCAACCACCCGACGAAGGTAGTAGAAAGCAATGCGCTCACAGTCAACTGCCATCTTGTAGTCCTCGTCTCGGAAAGAATACCCAGCGGCAGTTAGTTCGCCATCGGGGCCGGCAAGCCTATAGTCAAAGCGAGAGAACAAAACAGCATCGTTCTCTGGAGTAGCAGGTGAGAAAGTAACGAGCTCCATGCCCTCAATCTGGAGAAACGTATCTCCAGTCTCTTCAGAGAGCAAGTTCAACTCCACTATGACCCTCGAAGTCTTCCTCTCCTCGATAGCGACAGACTGATACCGGAAGCTCTTCTGCTTTCCGACACCGGCAGAGGTGAAGTAGGGGTTGATGACGATGGAGCGGAAACTGGTCGGCAAGTGAAGGGCCCACATGCGCTCGTCGCCTGGACAGCAGTACGCGGCGAAGGTAGTCTGGAGAGAAGTATCCAGCATACCGGGATGAACCAGAAGCTGGTCTTCCCACTCGGAACCAGACTGATCCTCAAGAGTCCCTGTGGCAAAGTTTGCCTTTCTGCGGATGCTGATGGTGCCGTGGAAGGGCCAGGAGTAGTTGTATCCGAGGCGACCAAGGAAGTCATAGAATCTGTCAACTTCAACCTCGCGGAGATTAAATTCATCGACCTTGATGTTGGGAAGTTCGTGACCAGTCGGTGCAGAGAGGGAGACCTTGACACGAGCAGTGGCGTTCAGAACCATGCTTGTAGTGTGATTCTGAGGAAGACCGGAGTAGCATGAGAACTCAGCTTCTAACTTGTCGTCAGAACGGCTGATGATTCTCAGATCAAACATGGACTCAACGCTTGAATCATCGTCGCTGAAGGCAAGAGCTCGGCCGATGCGCAAATTCTCGATCGTAACGAGGCCCAGCTTGGACTCTGCAATGATGTTCACGGCCTCAACAGCCATAGAGATGTATCCAGTGGCTGGGAAGATGATCTGGCCCTGAATCTGATGACCATGCAGCCAAGGAATCTCTTTAGGGCTCAGCACGTTGCGCCACTGAATCGTCTGCGATGTCTCGCGATCATGGCATCTTCTACCCAGAATAGGATGAGGAGCTTCCTGCATGCTGCTGTGCCAACCAGATACCCTCGACATGGACATAAACTGCCTTGCATGGTCGAATGGGTAGTTGGGAAGGTCATAGATGAAAGACGGAACAGCCTTGGAGTCGGATGCGGCATTCTCGAAACGCTCAAAGGTAACAGATCCTGCGCCGAGTTGAGTCCAGATGAAGCCAAGGCCGTTGGAGAACTGCTGGATATCATCTTTGCCGCGACCCAAGACACCAGAGTAAGCAGGGCGTTCTTCAATCATGTCCTCCAGAGTGTCAAGGCAGGGAGTCTTGAGCACTGGATGAGGACCAACTTCGATGATTAGATCGTACGGGCCACCTTCCTGCCAAGCGTGTTCTACAGCAGGAGAGAACAGTACAGCGCTGGTCATGTTATCTACCCAGTATTGAGGTGTAAGTAGCTCAGCAGACATGATCTGACCATCATGGACGCTGGAGTACCACTTTGTCGCAGTGGGAGTGGCGCTCTCGATCTGACATCTCTCCATGGCTTCGAGGTATGGTTTGGCGCAGGGGAGGACGTGAGCCGAGTGATAGGCTGTGTCGACCTTTAATTGACGAGCGAATTTGCCTTCATCTTTGAAGGTTTCGATGGCCTCAACAATAGCATCCTCGTCGCCGGAGAGAGTGATACTGGAAGAGGAGTTTCTGGCGGCGACTTGAATTCGGCCTTGGAAGGCATCTAATTCGCAGAACTCCGATGCATCGTCGAAAGTAGTTCCCACAGCCATCACTGAGCATTTCGGTCAGTGAGTTTCTTGTAGGGGTTTTGCATTTACTTACTAGCGCCCTTGCGACCGTTGGGGGATTGAGCGAGCTTGGCGTAGAGTCCCCTGTAGTAGGCGAGTCGGATGGCATCTCGTCCTGTAAGGAGACCAGCAGCATAAGCAGCTCCAATCTCACCTAGCCTCTTTGTTAGCACTTGAAATAGTAATTAGGATAGCTTCACAAACCAGAAGAATGGCCAACAACACCAGAGAGCTCAACACCAGCCTGCCGAAGAAGATCAACCAAAACTACCTGGACAGCAGTGCACAAAGGCTGAGAAATAGCAGCCTCAGCGATCCTCGAAGACTTGGAGTCCGCAAGAATCATGTCCCTCAGGGTCCAAGAAGGTCGATCATCCTTGGGAAGACTTGACAAAACCTCGTCAAGTTCGGAGAGGCGTCTTGATGCAAATGCAGACTCCTCGATGAGTCTTGCCCCCATGCGTGGCCATTGAGCACCCTGACCTGTAAAGACACCCATGATCTTGGGAGAGGCCTTGGTGACTTGGCGCACACCGATGGTGCTGGACTGCTCGCCGTTCTCTATAGCGTCGAGTTGGGTGTAGACATCCTCCACGTCGGAGGCAGTGATGGCGACGCGGTAGGCGAGCGTGGAGCGTCGTGTCTGCAGGGTGTATGCGAGGTCTTTCAGTGACAGCTCGGGGTTGGACTTGAGATAATCCGAGTAGGAGGAGAGCATAGATCGTAGAGACGACTCGGATGAAGCGGAAAATGTCAACGGGCTGAACAGTGGACCGGGCACGCTATCTGTAGTGCTGGACTCGTAGGCCTCAATGATAGCATGCGCATTGGTACCGCCAAAGCCTAAGGTCTCGTCAGTAATTACAACGGTCACAGATCAGAGATACTCACCGAAACTGTTGATGCTAGCTCGTCGAGGTTGTCCCTGATGCGTCTCTGGCCAAGCAATAGCTTTAGTCGGGACCTCGAGGTTATCGTAAAATGGCTTGATCTTGGGATTCAAAACATCAAAGTGCATATTCGGCGGAATAGTCTTGTTCTGGATCGCCAGCGCCGTCCCAATCAAACTCGCAAGACCAGCCGTGCCCTCGGTATGACCGAGAACAGTCTTGATCGACCCGACGTAAAGCTTATCATCCTTGACATCCGAGTAGAACGCACGGTAAATGGCTTCAGCTTCACGGGGATCACCAGCGGGTGTTCCTGTACCATGAGCGTGGAAGAACTGAGGGCGGTCTTCGGGCTTGTTGATGTCGAGACCCGCGCGGGCATATGTACTGTGGATGAGGTCTGCTTGAGCACTGGCGCTGGGCATGGTGAGACCAGGAGTGCGGCCGTCCTGATTGACGCCTGTGCCGCGGATGATGCAGTCGATGTGGTCATTGTCGCGGATCGCAGCGCTGAGAGGCTTGAGGACGATGGCGGCGATACCTTCGCCTCGGGCGTAGCCGTTCACGTCTTGATCCCACATTTTGGACCTACCTGATGGGGACAGCATGGACAGCTTGCTCTCCGCGACGTACATACCTAGTTTGTCAGTCATTCGCCACTTCAATCTCTGGGCTTGGGACTCATACCTGGGGTCAGGATCAGATTGGCTCCAGCTGCGATGGCAACTTCAGACTCGCCACTTCTCAAAGTCTGGATAGCCTGATGGACAGCAACCAAACTCGACGAACAAGCCGTGTCGATCGTCATAGACGGGCCATGCCAGTCGAAAAAGTATGAAATACGATTCGACATTATACTTCTCCCCATACCCGTAGCACCATACTGCGGGAACACCTCCAAATCACGGGTGATAATTCCACTCCAATCATCACACATGACACCAACATAAACGGAAGTAGACGACCCACGAAGCCCCTCAATGGTTTGCCCAGAAGCGCAAAGTCCCTGATACACAACCTCCATGAGGAGTCTCTGCTGGGGATCAATGGCCTCAGCCTCGCCAGACTGGATATTGAAGAAGTTATTGTCAAAGCTGGCGGGGTCCTCGTTGAGGAAGTACGAGTGGCGCACGTTGGTGGTGCCATGGTGCTTGGAGTCAGCGTGGTAGAATGCATCGGCGTTGTAGCGGTTGGATGGGACCTTGGTCAACAGATCGCGGGGAGACTTGAGGAGATCCCAGAGCTTGGAGGGGGAGGAGGAGTCTCCGGGGAAGCGGCATGCGCTGCCGATGATGGCAATTGGCTCGTTGTCAGACATGGTAGAAGGAGTTGGAAAGATGGTGGGAGACAACGATAGTCTCTTTGTGCAATGTTGAGATTGATCGAGCAATTGACCAGTTGAGTTTGAACTTTTGATTAGGATAGAGAAAAGTGCTGTTCCTTATATCAGAAACTCAGAGGCTTATGATGCCGATGCCGGTGTTATTCGGTTCCGCTACTTCACCGTTAGACAGAAAGACTGAGCCTCATGATAACACAAATTTCTTTGATTGGTGATATACTTGTTCCGAATGAGTAGAATTGCTCTACTGGATGAGATCATGAGTCTAGCGATTCCTTCTCGGACAATTTCGGTGGCGGAACTACAGAACAGTCTGCGACGTAATCATGTCATGTTGGTCGGACTTTTTCGGTTTGTTCGAGAAGCGACCGAATGCAGACAAACTTGGACAGCTTACTAAGATATCCAATCCATCTAGTATACAGAGTCTCGAGGGCCCGGCCTTGCTCCAAATCACGGCATCCTCACCCCTAACATTACCACGCGCAGTTCTTTTCCTCAGTCCAATTACTCTCGACTCAAAATGCCTGGCAAGACTGTGTCTCACCTGAATGTCAAGACATCGATATCTCCAGAAGCAGTTCCTGCTTCTCCCTACATACCCGGCTCAGGCAATATCTTCGCCAAGTTCGTTGATGCAATCTCACAAACCGGCTGGGAGCTCTGGTACTTTGACGGTGTTTCCAAAGATGACTAGTCAGCTATCTCTGTTGGTATCAACAGAAGTGCTCGGGGTCCGAAACACGGAGGCTTCAGGGTTCAGATCTTTACTATCTGGCCTGATGGACATACCTGGCACCGAGATCTGTACTTCCCAGAGTCTATAGTCACTTCTGAGACTGAACATTTCACTGGTCTTTGGGAGGATGCCGATAGCGGAGGCAAAGTCTCATTCTCTGTGGCTAGGGACTGCTCTGTGGCTACGTTGGTCTTTGCTGTGCCTGCTGTTGTTGATGGAACCATGCATTTGGAAGCTCTACTTGGGAACTCAGGTCTCGACACCAATCCTGAGATGGGTCCTTCCGTAGGCTTTGTCCGTCCAATGGGAAGAGCCGCTGTCAAAGCAGAGCTATCTCTTTCCTCTGAAGAAAACTCAACATCCGAGCGATTCGTCCTCGGTCCATCTGCAAACGGCGGTATGGACCACATCTGGACACTAGACACCTGGCCCAAAGTCATGACAGAGTCATACTATCTCCGCGCCCAGGTCGGGCCCTACGCGATGCAGATAACGCGTATTTTCTCCGAAGCCGATGGCGGCTGTAGACCATACACAATGGCAAGACTCTACCGCGACGGCAAGCTCATCTGCGCAGCAAACCAAGTCCTCACCTACGAAGAGCAAGAATTCTCCCAGGACTCTTTGATTCTCAGCAAGCGCCACGATGCATCCTCTGAGAATGCAGTCATAGGGGCGTATCGCGACAAGAACATCGGGTACGTAGTTGAGTTCGTCGCAAAGGGAACGGGTGGACAGCGGTGGATGTTTCAGGTTGAGCATGAGCGCATCTTCTGGAGTTATCCTACGAGTGCGCCTGGGCCTGAGGGGACGGGTAACACCGGGTTTATTGAGTCGGTTATTGGGGGTGCGGATGAGGAGGCGTACTCTGGGGTTGGGATAGGAGGTCAATGTCAGCTGAGCTAGACTTGGAGGCTATTTTTGGTGAAAATGACAGGGTTGAATGCGCCGTGGATCACTTTAGCCGCTATGATTTAGGTGCCCAGATCTTGCCTGGTTGTAGGAGACCCTCTTGGAGCAAGAAAACTCCTGACATTAAAGCGAAGGGCCAAAAATACCTAGTCTAGAACATATGAAATCTATACCAACTTATACTGAATTTACTCATGTCTTTCTGTCCTTTAACATGAAGGTCAGTAGTGTTCTTTCTATCCCTCGGGGAGTTATTTAGACGTGTTTAATTGACTTGGATGTCTTGCGTTGCATGGCCAAGCAAGTGGGAGTGATAATAGTAGTAGTAGTATTTTTCGTCCCACTGGGCTTCCCCCAACCAACCTCCAAAAGGAGTAAAGAGACGTGCTAAGCTAGCTAAAACAGGCTATATTACAGGTAGGCTAGGTGCCAAGCAAGTGGGAGTTACATCGAGGTCTTTAGTCCAGGGTAGGGGAAACAATCATGCTCAGAATTGCTTCACCATCAGACCATGGCCTCGATAAATCTATATCCCCCTTTCTAGCTATAAGCGTCTTTTATTGAATCTGCGATGAGTTGTCTCATTAATTGTTATTGTGCTTTCTATTGTTCGAGGAACATTGCCCCGTGCGGCGAAGCCCAAACATGTTGAAGATGCAGCTAAAACAAGCCTGGAGTAAAAAGTCCGACTCAAATCCCTTTGAACAAACAGATTGAATGATCTAACACGTGCATAATTACATTCTCTCTAAATCCAGAAACTCCGAGACTCTTGAGTCTGTTGGCCAATGTTTAGTCGGACTTTTTCGGCATGCCATGATACCTCAGCCCTCGCCGAACCCCTCAGGGGTCTAAGTTGCGAAATCAGTTCAGTCGCCAAACATGACAAATACATTTCCTTCGCGTTCTTGTCAACTCAAGTCAAGCAATCTTCAAAGGAACCCAACTCTAAACTTCATCACCCAACTCATCACCATGGTTCAACGGCTGCAAAGCGCCTTGGTGGGCACTCCAGAGGGAGGCATTCGCCTCTCCACGACGGAGCCAGTCCCAGATATCACTGGGGAGACAGTCCTGATCAAAACAAAAGCTGTTTCGGTGAATCCCGTCGATACAAAGATGATCGGGCCCTACGTCACGCCCGGTGCAGTCGCAGGGTTTGACTTTGCAGGCGTCGTACAACATGTTGGACCTGAAGCAACCAAGTGCTATATCCATGTTGGAGATCGTGTTTGCACTGCCATCATGGGGATGAACCCTCTTGACCCTCATGTTGGCGCCTTTTCTGAGTACACTGCTGCTGTGGAGTGGATTCTGTTAAAGATCCCGCCTCATCTTAGCTTCGAGGAGGGTGCTTCTCTGGGCATCAGCTTCATGACCACTGGTCTAGCCTTGTTCAAGAGTCTAGGCCTGCCTGGCAACCCCCTCGAGCCAACCACTGAGCCAGTGCCAGTCTTGGTGTACGGCGGTTCATCAGCCACTGGGACCGCAGCTGTTCAGCTCGTCAGACTTGCAGGCTTTGAGCCCATCGCAACATGTTCGCCCCGCAACTTCGACCTTGTCAAGTCATACGGCGCCAGCGCTGTATTTGACTACCAAGACCCCGACTGCACGGCAGACATCAGAAAGCATACCAAGAACAAGATCAAGTATGCCCTGGACTGTATATCCACCACGTCAAGCATGCAGTTCTGCTACCAGGCCATTGGTCGCGTTGGCGGTAAATACACTGCTCTAGAGCCTTACTCCGAAGCTGTGGCACGAACGCGCAAGGTTGTCAAGCCAGACTGGATCATGGGTCCGCAGATGCTGGGTAAGGAGATTCGTTGGCCGGAGCCTCATTGGAGGCCTGCTAGTGCTGAGATGGGGGAATTTGGTGTTTACTGGACGGCTGTCCTACGGAAGCTGCTCAACAATGGTTCGATAAGACCTCATCCGATCGTAGTGAAACAAGGAGGACTTCCCGAGGTCCTTCGCGGTATTGAAGATATCAGGGAGAAGAGGATTTCTGGAAAGAAACTTGTATTCCAAATGGAGATTTGAATTACGCATGATAGCTCTAGTTTTACCATGGCGCTTCTATCTCATTCCATCTCACCCTACACTTACATCTTTTCTCAGCGTCATAAGCCCTCGCTTACCAGGTCATAGAAGTGTCAAACTCCAAGAACGTAAAGCTTCTCTAAAATACAATACCCCCTTGACACATTTCACAGTGGCGAGGATAGAATCGGTGTGCTGATCGGGCTTATTCGGTGAATTTGGTAGGGTTGTATGTATGTTAGACGTGGCGTCGGAGGCCGAAAGTCCAATCGGCTTTGAGGGCGTGTTCTTGGCAGTGGCACCATCCACCTTGGTGACGCAGGCCTACCCGTCATCAATTCTCCGACAGTAAAGAGTGGCTGCGGGAGTTGAGAGACTAACGATGTGAGTGAGCCGGGAGTGACGGTAAGCTTCCTGTGGTCATTCAGCCTTGGGACGTTCAATCTAGACAAGGCTGAAATTGGCGTGAGGAAAGAATGATACATACTGTTTCGCGGAAGAAACAGATGATATTTCCTTATTATAGAGTCACTTCTGGTATGTCGAGATCAGAACCACCGATTCAGCATTCAGTTGAAACGGTTAGGTGGCCGTCACTTCAGGAAAGGGTATAAATTCTTAACAAACGACCATTCAATACAATAAGAGAGGCTCTTAGCTTGCAGCTGCACAAGAAAAGATTATGGGTGCTCACGTGCGTGATCCTTCACCTCTGTCCTAAAGGATGAAAATACCGGTAAATTTAGTAGGAGACTCTTGATCACTTTTCATGAAGATTGACGTGGCACTTATGCTCGGCTCGATCGGAGCATGAGACAGGCCATCGTTATGATAGATAGCTTAAGTTAATTTTGCGATAACCATATCTGTACGTCAATAAGATGGACAGAGGCAACCAGGGTATGACGAAAGCAGATTGGTACTTGAGCAACATGTGAGTTGCTGATATACTTAAGCCAAAGGGTTTAGTTTATGGCTCACAGTGATCTGTATAGTGAAGTAAAACAGAGAAGCTTTGAATGCAACATTAGCACAAGAGAGCGGTAATGTAGCAATTGGCAATGGCTCGAGATTGTGAATCTCGTTAGTGGTCCCTCGCGAAATCCATGATTTTAGAGTCTGTAGTATGCATCCTGGATATGTACTCTATGAAAGCCCCTCTACCGTTACTGTATGACTCTCCTATGTCCTGTTTTTCTGTACGGTTAAAGATTCATCTTCTCCCTAATCAATGCCTTAAGAGATCTAACTTTGATCGACAACTCCCTCATCTCCTCACACTCCTCAGTATCAGCCATGATGACAGTCGACCTAAAGACAAAGTGCACCATATAATCCGTCCAAAGCGACGGCCTCCCCAGCTCAGCACTAAAGTCCATCCCCTCAACATCGCATGCCCTCTGCTTCATCACGCTGATGGACCGCGGAAGACCAACGGCGTCTTCCACAGACTGGAACGCATCGAGTAGAACCTGAACGGCCGTGCAAATCTTGGTGCACGTCTCGTCCGCGGAGGGCAGTTCTCCGAGCTGCAAGCCCAACCTATGAGAGGCCAGCGCTGTCTGAGAAGGGTACGGAGACGGGGTCTCAGGGAGGTGAGACAGGTGGTTCTGGAAGTGGGCGAATACCAGGCTGTACAGTTTTATGAGGGATGTGTAGCAGCTCAGGACGAGAAGCATCGTCGGCATGTCGACCGAAGCGGGCCTGGAGGAGCCGGTCATTTTGATAGATGATAGCACTTCGGCGTAGTCGAGCATCTCTGCCGACGGGGTTGGAGAACTTCCGCTTCCTGACGAATGCCCGTCGGGTGAAATGGAACTCTTACCACAGATGCAGCTGAGGATGGAGCAGAAATCTTGAGACAGGCTCAATACGCGGCCAATTGGGTAGTTTTGCAGCTGTTTTACGTCGGGAACATTGGACCACGGAGACTCCTCTAACGACTTCGAGGTCTCGTGGATCTTTGTTACAAGATTTGACAGCTGCACAATGGCATGTGGCGCAATGTGCTCCGAAGACTCCGATATGTCCATCAAGTGCCCTGCCTCAGCCACAGCTGGAGCAATGTGATCAAAAGCAGACGGGTACTGCGCGTGATAAGTGTTTGTCGGCATACCAGACCGCGTAAGGTCCAGCATATTTAACCCTTGACTCATCCCCAAATCCGCCCAGAAGTCCCCATCACTGAGACTTGAGCCATCACCAGCCGTGCTAACATCAATAGCCAGCGGCTCCTCAGTTTCCTGACATGCAAGCTCGTCGATCCACGGTGTCCAAGCCCCAGGCGAAGCTAGGTTCATCCCAGAAAGAGACGATGGGCAGACAGGCGGCGAACTCTTCTGTGGAGGCTCAGGTTCAGGTTCAGACTTGTCAGGCTTGCTCTTGTTACTGGCACTCCGCTTTGATTGGCTTCGCGGGCCAAAAAAACATGTCACTTGTGCCCTGATGCATCTCGTGCATTTATGGGGCCCCGGCCGTGAGTCCTCTGGTGAAACAGTGCATTTGAGCTTGTGAGAGCTACATCGGTCGCAACTGGGCCGTATAGATTGGCTGTTCCGTGTGGACATGTTGTCTTATAAGATGCTATGATTAACCAAAGGTTGGGGTAGCCTTGGAGAGTGTGATGCGTGGTATCAAACTTGATGTCGCACGAAGCCCGAGCACGGGACAAAGAGGAGAATAGTTGCAGTGCAAACGTCACTGGTCCCAATCAATGCAACAGCAGCACGCTCTGGCCCGGGCCATCAGGTATACGGGATCTCCCTATACAATTGTCCAGAAGAGCAAGCCAGCAGGGGCACTTTTGCCTGTATTTCTCTCAAATTCTCGGTTGACCCTTGCTCTTGTGCTGAGAAACCTCTCAGCGCTTGACGATTCTCCGTCTTGAGAAGGATGCGAGGCAAGGTATATGCATGCAGTCATCTTGGGAAAAGGTGGTCAGCATTCTATGTATTTCGAAATGTCAGCCCAACAACTAACTGTAACCCGTTAGCCTGCAATCTAGGCTTATGTCGCACCGAGATTTTGCACGTTTGTATACTTAAACTCGTAGCGCTCGGCTACTGTAGCCTCTCCCCCAAACGACTGTCATCCTCTCTCTGCCGTCATAGCAAGTGGCCTGAGGAATTGCCGCCGAGTGCTTATGTAAAGATACGACGTTGTGCTGATATCATATTTACAAAACTGGATGAAACAATATGTAGGTTGGGCTTCCAATGTCTCAGCTCGTCTATTCGTCCCTTTGAAGCTGTTGCTCAGACCTCTCGAGGAGTGAGTTATATGCTGGGACTGATCCACCTGTCAGTACACCATCGGTTAAATACTGCACACAACTAACCAGCCGAGCGATCCAAAATGTGTTGTTTCTGATCCAAGGCAAAGAATTGTATTCGATCAATGTGTCTCGACACGTTGAGAGTTGAAATTGTCGCTTATTAGACCCCTCCACAACCTTGTCTACGGCGGAAGCTGCTCCGGTCCAATAGGATAATCCCGCGGATAATCCGGAGCCTAGCATCTGAGATGGCGTTATGTGCCTCGTATGAGCTCAGTACTATCCTGCAAAATGCAGCCAAGGAGCTTACGGCAGCCGCACTCTATCGTCGACGTTGTACCGCTTGGCCATTGCCAAGATAGCCAGTGACACGACGTGCACCCCTGTGGGATTCACGGCTTAGGTCTTACGGGTACCTAGATCTGCCGCCGCTAATGGAAAGTCGGTTTAGTTCACAAGCAAAAGCCTGAGCGACTCTGTTCTCGAAATATTCCCCCAGAAGTTAAGCCATGACACATGAATCACTTCCGCTCTGGGTGAGGAATGCGTGGGATGACAGCTTGCTTTTCCGCTGACAGCCCATGATCTTTTTCTTCATCGTCCCTTTCGGGACGGCCCGCATTCACGAGTCAGTCACTGTGGTGAGCCACAGGGGAAATACAGGGGAAATACAGGGGGGTCGAATTCGCCATTGGTTTTCGTACACGAACCAGGCATCTCCAAGCTCTCACGGCAACAGTTTCTATCGTAATGGTTGGTCTCAAAACTTGGCAATCGCTCAACAAATGGCGGAATATTAACAGGCTTAGCACGCCATTAAGCATTCCCATACTTTGTAGCCGAAATAATCCCCTCAGCCTAGATTCTCATTATTCACTTTCTCCCCGAATGCATGACATTGCAGGCTCCATGGCCATGCCAAAGACCCCATTGTATCCACTGGCTCTGCAGCTCTAATCATTAAACCCTGAAACTACATGGAACCCTCAAGATTGACTTACCATCCATTGCCTGCCACTCATTACTCGGGGTAGCCATCGGCGCAGCCAGTAAATCATCCGCAAACGTGGTCCAGTTCGGCATCATCGTACCATCGAGTACTGGAAACTGTGAGCCGAGACCAGCTGGAATCTCTATCACTCCGCCTGTCAGCTTGAACACTGCACTGCCTTTCTCCCTCCTTGGTGAGTGCCTGATCAACGTACCTGATTGATAGTCGTTGATGGTGGATGATGCATACTCCAAAGGAACGTCGGATGACATGCTCGAGTCGAACCCTGAATCCGTACCTGAAGTATTGCTGACTCCAAGAACCACATTCAATGCTTTCACAACTTTTCTGGCCTCTTTGGACGAATCACTCGACTGCAACCAGATATCGTAAGATCTTCTAAGGGACACCAGAATGGTTTCGTCCATAGGCGCTGACTCAGAAACCTGCATGCCCTCACGTTTCGTGTTCTGCAGGTAATAGCACAGAATGCTTGTAGCTAGCAAGAAATCATGGTTGACCAATGAAGAAACCCTCCACCTTTCTTGGTAGAGCTGACAGAAGGGCTGTGTTTCCTCTTGCAGCATGTGCTGGTAATCCAGAAGCTTGAGTGCTGACTCCAAGACGATGCGCTTAGAATTAGCCGAGTTTGCTGGGGGACCGAACATGAACTTTCGGTGGAGAACTATCTTTGCGCGGTAGACCAGGGTCTCTAGAACAACTTTTTGCATAATGTTCTGCGGCGAGTCCGTGATGCAGCGGGCGAAGGAATGCCACTTGAGACAATCTGGAATTGACTTGCGTGCTTCATCCAGCTTGCTGTCCATTCTCTCGACTTCGGTATATGTGTACGGTCGGACATCAACGGCAAAGTCCCAGATATATCCGACCGTTGTCATCAATCTTGCTTTGACAAGACGGTAAAGGATCGGCGTCAATTCCGTGTCCGGCCTTGAGGGTGGCATCTCAACCGTAGTCTTGTCAAAGTCACTGTCTTGGAGATTAGATGGCTCTTGTGTATCAGTCTGCCACTGCTTGATCATCCTTGGCAGTCCCATCTGAGCAGAAAGGCCAAGATCCATCTCTACAAGAGTCGCCCAGACCTTTCTCCGCATCTCCGCAGCAAAAGACGACATGCCCTTGAAATGCTTCGGATCTCGATGATAACCCTAGTGACGTGTCAGTCAAGGAATACGGTCTAGAGAGAGTACCCTGAGCTTACCATATGCAAGGCAATCTGAACCGTGTTTCCGGTCAGGATCCAAATGTCGATCTCCGCGTCCGTGCTCGAAAACAGCTCAGCGGCAATGTACAGCATAAGCGTCTCCAGCACGTAAGGACCGCCTTTGGTGTAGTTACCAAGAACAAGGCATTGACCAATCCGTAACCTGTACGTATCCGCCATCTTCTGGAGATCTCTCTCCATGGACAGAGCCGCGGGGGACTGCACGCCAGGGTCGAGACGGAACTTTTCGAATTGGGTTGCCAAGCACATGATTGTGAACAAAAGGCCCAACCAGAGAGGCGACACTGCAGATGGATCATCCCAGAACTCTTCATACTAAGATTGTAACGGGTTAGTCGATCTGAATAAGGTGATAGGGTTGTGCTTCTGTACCTCCTTGAGAAATTCCACGCTGTGAAGCACGGCTGGGCGCGGGGTGTCAGCATGGGTGGTTGCACGACAAAGCTGTATAACTAGACTAACCGGGCGACATCTCGAACGAGTTAAAATAGCGTGAGACCAATCGGTCTACTACCGGGCGGCTACGGCTTAAGATCGACGCCAGTATCTCGTCCTTGCTAGCGGGCTTGGGGCAGCCGTAGAGCAGCTGGGGGCCAGTCACTTCCGCGGCAGGCGACTCAGCACCCTGTGCATCAGAGTACGCCGCCTCCTCCTCGCTATCAAAATGATCTTTGAGCTCGGCAATCCCGTCGAGAACAGCTGCCCAGTGCGAACTCACCACGTAGTTCGCCCCTCCACCCGTGGATCGCATGCTGCCGGAATCGGCTCCCATAGTAGCAACAGCCGTGTCCACGGGGGAACGGGTACTTCCGACGGGGGAGTAAGGGGTTCCTCCTCCGTGCTGGCCCTGGCTGACGGAAGATTGCTGCATCAGATCGAAAACAAGACTCTCGAGGTGACGGATGCGTTCCTGTGTGGTGACACGAGGCTGGTGTGCCGCATCGCTGCTTGTCACTCTGTCAGAAGCGTACGTGCACGACAGACCGAGCTCTCGTTGCACACAGCTGCTGCAGGGTCTTTGACGGTCACATCGTAGTCTTACAAACAGGGGAGAAGTGTCAGCACGTGGGGGAGGACATTCGCTTGCGTCAAAGCGGAGGGGAACGGAAAAGAGGGACGGAAAAGTGCATTGCATACGTACTTTCTCCTCCTACACAGGTTGCATGACAGCTGCGGCTTTTCGCGTGGCCTGCTTGAAGGTAGACGAGCTCTGCCCTGAGCCGTTTTCCCTGGACCCCACTCCGCAGTAGGACGCGATTCCTGGTCCGCCATGGATTTCGGGACAAAAAGGATGGGAAATAGAGATCACTAAGGCTTGGGGCGGGAAGTGTAAACAAGCGGACGAAAAATGGTGGCCGTGGAGTGTCGGAACAAATTAAATTTGACGTTGAGGAATAATGTGCTGACAGAGTGAGATTCTAACCAAGAGGGAATAACTCAAGCCAGGTTACGGTATTTGTCCTGCATCTCATCTGACGCACAATCCCTGCCGGTCCCCGGATCTGGTCATCATCCGCTCCGATCCTCCGCTCCGATCCTCCATGCCCCACTCCCATGTCCGGCCCGATGCTCCCTGTAGACATAACATCACTCAGCTTACAGTACTGTACACCCCACACACATCGCCAGTCCATATAACAAACCACCTCAAATATTCACGAGAAGGTTTTTTTGTTTTGCAGATCCACAAGTTCTACGTCGCATGCAGCATGCACGCAGTGTTATCATCCCAGTAAGAAATATCACATTTTATCATCGATAGATTGGTCCAAAGAGGAAATACTCTCCATTCTTATTCTTTCCGTCACAGCAACCATGTCGACAACGCCTCAGATGTCGCAATCAGGCTTTCAGGATGATCAGTTGGAGGCTGGTGCACGGGAGGATGTTGGGGCTGAGGCGCAAGAGAAGCCTTTGTCGCCTACTGGAACAATGGTTGATGAGCCTCAGTCAAATCCCGATGTTGTTGACTGGGATGGACCAGATGATCCCGAACATCCACTCAATTGGTCCAAGGCCCAGAAGAATCTCCATGTTGGCATTGTGAGTATGTCCACTCTTGCAGCGTAAGCACCTCACCATTGTTCCAATTGTGTTGATGAAAATGTCTGACTCTGAATCAGAAACCTAGCTGCGACAATGTTTGCTCCAGGAGCAGCAGAATTATCCGATGAGTTCAACATCACCAACGCCACAGTCACAGCCATGACGGTCAGTCTCTACGTCCTGGGCTTCGCACTAGGTCCACTCCTGCTCGCACCTTTGTCAGAATTATACGGACGTCTCATCGTCTATCACTTTTGCAACTTGGTTTACATGGCCTTCACACTCGGCTGTGCTTTCAGCACCAACGTCGCCATGTTTCTCGTCTTCCGCATCATCGCTGGCTGCGCTGCCTCAGGCCCAATGAGTATTGGTGGAGGCACTGTCGCAGATCTGTTCGTTCAGGAGCAGCGAGGAAAGGCCATGGCTCTCTTCGCTGCTGGGCCACTTCTTGGTCCTGTAAGTCACCCTCCATCCACCCACTGTATTGCATTGCCTAACCTACTGCCAGGTGATTGGTCCCATCATTGGAGGATTTGTCTCCGAGAACGTTGGGTGGCGATGGACATTTCGAATCCTACTCATTTTGGTAGGCCACTCATTGTTTGATCTGTAAAGGATTCTATTTACTGACAGGTACCCCAGTCTGGCATTCTCGCTGCTGCCACATTTGCCCTGATGAAGGAAACAAATCACACCGTCATCCTGCAAAAGAAAGCTCTTCGAATGCGCAAAGAAACTGGTAACGAGAAATTTGTCGCCAAGTTGAGCAGAGATGAGACTCCCGGCCAAATGCTGGCACGCGCCATTGTCCGGCCACTGAAGCTGCTCATTTTCTCCCCAATCGTGCTCTTGGTGTCTCTCTACACCGGTATTCTCTTCGGTCTCATATTCCTCCTCTTCACCACTTTCCCCTCCGTCTTCCAAGATGTGTACGGTTTCAACCCGGGGGTCGCTGGACTCGCATATCTTGGTCTTGGAATCGGTATGGGTCTAGGCCTACTCATGTTCTCTGTCCTCAGCGACAAGCTCCTTGGTAGCAAGAAGGGCGAAGAGAAAGCCGCTCCCAGGCCAGAGGATCGTCTTCTTCTTATGAAATGGCTTGGTCCAATTACTCCACTGGGCCTTTTCATTTATGGCTGGACAGCAGAAAATGGTGTTCACTGGATCGCCCCTATTATCGGCACATTCATTGTGGGATTTGGCTCCCTTTTTGTCGTCATCCCTGGTCAGATTTACCTAGTTGATGCGTTTGGAGCCGAGGCAGCTGCCTCTGCCATGGCGGCCAATCTGTTGGTCCGCTCGCCCTTCGGAGCCTTCCTTGACCTCACAGCCGAGCCTCTGTACTCGAAGCTTGGGCTGGGCTGGGGTAACAGCGTCCTTGGCTTTATAACCCTTGCTTTTACTCCTGTTCCGTGGATCTTCTACACTTACGGTGAGAGGCTTCGGACTCACTTTAAGGTTGATCTGTAACATCGAGCACCGTTTTCTCGTTTGATTAAACTTGATATATATATATATACTGGGCTTGAGAAGACATACAATACAGGCGGAGAATGATCGTCTTACACGTATCATGGATAGGATAGGCCTACTGTCGTTAACTTGGTTTAAACTATCCCAACACTTACAGAACGGACAACTAGGAGTTTCTTTTTAATCAGGTACTTTCGGACTTGATAGACTAATAATACATTTGCAGACCTACTATGAATATTTTCGTCTTTTGAAATTGGCTTCACCTGGCATCTGACAGCTAAAATCGACTAGAGATGACCGACATTAGTGAAGAATCCTAGCACCAGAACATGCTTTCTTATGAAGCAAAGGGGCATTGTTGATAGTTGAGAATATAAATCCTGCTGCAAATGCGAAATTGATAAGGCCCCAAGCCCGCGTGATGCAGGAAAGAAGTTGTGAACCAACGCAGAACCTTTCACGGCACAGAACAGAGATCTTGGATGTGAGTTCGAACTACTCAAGTCAAGTATCTCGAAGCATATAAGGTCATGATGAACAACCACTGGAACTCAAAGCAGTTTGTGCGTCCAATCCTGAGCGGAGCCCCAACACCTTCATTCTAAAGTAACATTACTTGATAGCCTTTTGGGTGGTCAATCCATTGGTTTCGGACATTTCATACTAAGTCCACAGGGATCATTAACTGTGACTAGTGTGCCACGTAATACGACTGCAAAGCAGTCTGGTCCGGTGTTTCTTCCTTTACTGCAGGGATACTGTTTGAGCTGCCGTATATGGAATAATACCGACCGAAAAAGTGTAACCGGCTCTGCTGCAATGTCGCATATCACGCTGAATGACAGTATGAGTTATCGAAAACGAAGAGGTCTATTCTGGGCATTCTATACGTCTATCGCTAATCTATCTCATTAATTCCACACCATAAATTCTTCCTGTTTAATGTCTAAAGGTGAGTAGCATCCTCCTTGATCTTGGCCATCATGCGCTGACCAATCTCACCATCAACCTTGCTAAACATAGCAACGACAGCCTCTCTCAAAGGAGCTGGTGTACCAGCCAAGCTTCCAACAACATTACCCACAAACTTCTCCTTCTCAGCATCATCAAAGACCCTCCTCCACAGATCCCGAGGCTGAACAAAGTCCTCATCGTCAACGGGTATCTCATTCAAACCTAGCAGTGCGTTGGCAGCAATACGCTCGTGGTGTGTGATCTGAGTGATGGATTGGGTGGTGACGCCGGGGCTGAGAGTGCTTCGGACGTAGTTGGGGTCACCACCGTAGTTCTTGGTGGTGGTGATGCCATCGCGGACGAAGGGAGCGTAGACAGGCGCGATAGGGCGGTTGGGGGGCAGTTGGGCGTAGTTGGAACCGAGGCGGTATCTCTGGGCGTCGGGATAGGCGAACATGCGAGCCTGAAGCATAGGGTCCGGCGTCATGGCGATACCAGGGACCAAGTTCGATGGCGAGAAGGCAGCTTGTTCAATCTCGGCGAAGTAGTTCTCCGGCTACGATCTGTCAGCACTTGGCTCATTCTTTTCGTCCAATGATAAACTTACGTTCTTATTCAAAGTCATCTTTCCAACCTCAATCAACGGAAACTCCTTATGAGACCAAATCTTGGTAATGTCGAACAAAGCCCGACCAAAGGTCTCAGCCCTCTCAGGCTCCATGATCTGAACATACAACTTCCAGACAGGGTACTCGCCACGGGCAATAGCATCCCAGAGATCCTCAGTATGATAATCAGCATTGGCGCCAGCCTTCTTCTCAGCTTCTTCAGCAGAGGCGAAGCTGGTGTGTCCAGTCTCGGGACGGAAGTGGAATTTGCAGTATCGGGGACGGCCAGAGCTGTCGATGAGCTTGAAGGTGTGAACGCCGAAGCCGGTCACACGGCGGATGGAGTCGGGAAGACCGCGGCTGCCAAAGAGATGCATTAGGGTATGTACACTCTCGGGTTGGTTGACGTGAAAGTCCCAGAACTAAGAAGATTAGATCATGTAGTCGCAGCACTGATCTCAGGTAACTCACCATAGTTGCATCAGGTCGGTTAGTAGCAGGATGTCTCTTGTGGCTTCGGTTCAATGAAGGAAATCGCATGGGATCGCGAACAAAGAAGACGGGCTAGCTAGATCAGCACAAGAACTGCCATGAATCGAAAGATCGATACTTACAACATGGTTCCCGACAATATCATAGTTTCCTTCCTCAGTAAAGAACTTGACAGAGAAACCCCGAACATCACGAACAGTGTCGGCGCTACCCTTCTCTCCACCAGTGGTACTGAGACGGAAGAGAACCTGTGTCTTCTTGCCAGCGGTGTCGAGGAACTTGGCGCAAGTCAATTGAGCGATTTCAGGGTTTGTGACTTCAAATTCTCCCCAGGCACCAGCAGCTTTGGCGTGAACAACTCTGCGATATTTGTTAGTCGAGTAGGTTTAGTCGTGAGATGGCTGACGTACCGTTCAGGAATGCGCTCTCGGCTGAAATGGGCCAGAGTCTCAAGGAGAAGGGTATCACCAAGAGTTGTGAGACCGCCGCCGCCAAAGACGGGGAGCGTAGTGCTCACTGAGGGGTCGCGAACAGGCTGACCTACACTAGTTAGCTGTGTCAGGATATGTCCGGGTCTCAGACGTACCCTCGGTCAAAGTATACACGGGATTAGACATTTTGAGAGGTCGCAATTGAACGTAAAGAAGAAGAAGAATAGTTTCTATGACGAGAAAGCAACGAGGAAATTCCCCAGCCTTAAGACAAAATTTCCACTCCTCATTACGGCATCTTCAATGCCGAGCCCGCCCCGACAGATAAGAAATGGATCTCATCTCTGCGGGCCTTTCTTCCAAGATTTCGATAAGATAGAGGTTATCGCGAACAGTCCCAGTGCAAGCCCAATCACAGCAGTTACTTTTCTAAGCCGCAATCTTTGCAAGTGGATCGGTACATCCGGTAGTATTACTGCTTACGGCTAGTGCACTCCCTGCCGAAGAGCCGCTAAAAACTGGTCCCCGAGCGAGGCTGTTCTAGAAATGGTCACCGGAGCTGACTCGGCATCTTTGTCAGATTCTTTGTAACACGGGTTTTGCCCGGGTTTTGCGAGCTTTTCAGGTAATGGCGCTTTGGGGCTTGACTCGGCATCTTTGTAAGACTCTTTGTAAAACGGGTTTTGTGCGGGATTTGTGAGTTTTTGCGGTTTGAGGCTTGACTGTGCCTCGAAGGTGCTCGAGTTTTCGTATGGGGAATACGTCACTGGTTGAATACCGAGAGATCCGTATAGAAGCAAAGATCAATGTTGCAGCAGAATTGTCGGCATTTCGGTGCCGCAAGACGCGTATGTCGGGAATGTCCATCTTGAACATGGGGAACTTGGTCAGTGACGACATTGTAAGATGAGTTATATAAATATCACAGCTCACGATGGGTCTTGGTGTTTTGCAATCCAGCATCCACTCAAACTTCACTTACAAACATCTCAACTACTCCAAACTCCTCGACTTCTTCAGTAGACTCATCTCATCAACTCCAAACTCTTCAAACACCTTCAACACATCAAGGTCAGCATATCAAGTTCAACAAAATGGCATTCGTCGCAAACGGGAATGAGTACGACTTCATCATCGTCGGCGGCGGCACAGCAGGAAACACTGTAGCCGGCCGTCTCGCCGAAAACCCCCACGTCCGCATCCTCATCATCGAAGCCGGCATCCCCAACCCACACCAGATCCCCGAAATCACCACTCCCTCCAAGGCCTTCAACCTGCGCGGCAGCAAGCACGACTGGGCTTACAAGTCTACCATGATCAAGCGCGATGACTACGAGCGCATCGAGAAGCCCAACACCCGCGGCAAAGTCCTCGGCGGCTCGTCCTGCGCCAACTACTTCACCTGGATCCCCGGCTCCAAGCCTACCTTTGACGACTGGGAGGCCTTTGGCGGCGAGGATTGGAACTGGGAGGGTTGTGTGGAGTATCTTCGCAAGTGTGCGACTTATCATGATGATGAGGGGCTTTATCCTGCTGAGCTGGGAAAGATTGGCACGGGGGGACCTATTCAGATTGCGCATGCTGATCTTGTTCCTGAGATGCAGCCTTGGCGTGATGCTTTGACTGAAGCGTGGGTTTCCAAGGGCGAAGTCTTGACGGAGAATATTTACGATGGTGAGATGAGGGGTCTTACGCATTGTGTTGATACTATCCATGGGGGTCAGCGACAGGGAAGTTTCTTGTATCTCAAGAACAAGCCCAATGTGAATATCCTCTATGGCGTCCAATCCAAGGAGCTGATCATTGATCCTCGCACCAACACTTGTCTTGGTGTCACTGTCATCAACCCTGATACCAAGGGGGGACTCAGCGTCTTCGCCAGCAAGGAGGTCATTCTATCTCAGGGTGTTTTCGAAACCCCCAAGCTTCTCATGCTTTCTGGTGTCGGTCCCGCCAAGGAACTCCAGAAGAACGACATCAACGTGAAGCTCGACTCTCCTCACGTTGGCCAGCATCTTCTCGATCACCCTATCGTTCCCTTCGTTCTCCAAGTCAAGGATGGCTTCGGTCTGGAGGACTACATCCTTCGAGATGGAGCCGCCAACAGCGCTGCTGTCGCTCAGTACAAGCGTGACAAGACCGGTCCTGTCAGCTCTGGTCTCCTCGAACTCGTCGGCTTTCCCCGTATCGATGAGCGTCTCGAGCAGCACCAATCCTACCGTGAAGCCAAGGCTGCGAACGGTGGTCTAGACCCCTTCGGTCCCAAGGGCCAACCTCACTTCGAACTCGATTTCGTCGGCATGTTCAGTACTGCTTTCCAATGGCACTACCCAGTTCCCGAGAATGGCAACTACATGACCGTTATCGTTGATCTTCTCCGTCCACTATCCGAAGGTCAAGTCACTCTTAACAGCAACGATCCTCTTGTCCAGCCTAACATCAACCTCAACTTCTTTGGCAATGATCTCGATATCCTTGCTATGCGCGAGGGTGTTCGCTGGACCTATGATGTTCTTACCACTGGCAAGGGCTTCAAGGACATTGTGACAGGCGAGTATCCTTGGAGAATGCCTCTGGAGTCTGATGAGGAGATGAAGAGAGCTGTCCTTGATCGCAGCCAGACTGGTTTCCGTAAGTCGAATTTATCATTATACGAATAATGTGTACTAACATGATTCACAGACCCCTGTGGTACTGCACGTCTCTCTAAGAACATCCAGCAGGGTGTTGTTGACTCTCGCCTTCGTGTTCACGGAATCAAGAACCTCCGCATTGCTGATGCCTCCGTGATCCCTGTCATTCCTGACTGCCGCATTCAGAACTCTGTCTACATGATTGGAGAGAAGGTAAGATCTCTTTGTCGGTTCATTTCTGGTGACTTCACTAACATGTTTCCTAGGGTGCCGATATGATCAAGGCTGACCATCCTGAGATCTTTGGTCAGGAAGCTCCTACAAGGGCCAACCCATTCACTAGCCGCCTGTAGAAGCTTGATTGGAGATACTGGGATTAGAATTGGTTCGCGTTTAGACATAGCATATAGACTTGGATGATTTTGCAATAGATCCTTTATTCCAGTCTTTAGCTCTCCATCTTAAACATTGATGTAAGAATGCTGACCAAACCGTCAGCTTCATGAACGGAGCCAAATTCATCCACCAATCACAGCTCCTCGGCATGACTCACTCCACAGTTGCATCACCTCATTCGCCCGTCAGCTAAATGAGGTTCCTCTAAATTTATTTTATAGACTGGCAGCTCATGATTGTATCGCGCGTCTTCACTTGAAGCTCTCTTAATTATTCTAAATCTGCGAAAAGCCGTAAAGGAAAATGGCATCGACAGCACCGATTGAAGTACTACTACTTACCAAAACCTGCGGCTATCGTCATGACTGCATTCCCACCATGATTTCAGCCTTTAACTCACTACCATTCTCCGTAAGCGCAACTGAAGATTCAACAGAACTGCTCTCTCTTTCAGACTACCATGTCGTTGCTCTCGGACACAACACCGGCGATTACCTAACTGAAAAAGAAGTCACCTCTTTGTTAAGCTTCGTCGAGAATGGCGGTGGTGTTATAGGCATTCATGCTGCCACATCCGGCTTGAAGACAAACGCCAGGTATACCAAGATCTTGGGCGAGGTGTTTAATGGCCACCCGCCGCCACAGTGGATGACTCTGGCGGTCGAAACCCCAGATCACTACATTAACGGATTTGAGTCTCTTCCTGGTCCAGACTCTGCACCTGATGAAGCTCCTGCATGTCCTGTCAAGACAGAGTCACTTCCAGCGGGGCACTTTTTGTGGTTCGATGAGGTGTATGCATTCAGATCTCACCCACGTATCGAAGGCCGCACGATCTTACTTTCAGTGCAGGGCGATAAAGCTGAATCTGCTGGCTTTCCTCTGTCGTGGACTCAGACAGTCGGAAAGGGAAGGGTGTACTACACTGCTCTGGGCCATTTTGATGAAGCGTATAAAGACGCTTGGTTCATGGAAAGTTTGCGTCGAGCTGTGGTATGGGCTGCAAAGAAGGATTAAGGTTATACTTTATGAGAGAACACAATTGGTGTACAGACCATTGTGGTGACAGGACGCAGGTAGAGCCGAGCTAGACACTGCATCAGTCTCATTTGACAGTCACATTCAGAATAAATCTGTTTTCAGTCAAATACCGTGCGCTGTCCCTATCCCTGTAGAGTCGAGAGTCAGGTTGATCATGGCGGGTGTATGATGGTCCATGGACATTATTTCTTGACGAGACGACTCGGGGTTTCGTCCATAACTGTCGTCAAAATTGAGTTTCGAGTCGGCGTGATCTTTACCACATCGGGATAATCATTCTCCCCTACCTACACAAGGTGAGTCGTTTTCGGCCATGCTGCAACGCCAAGATATACTCTCAATGCCTCGCCAAGGCAGATAGCTACAGTCAAAAGGTCCGTTCCCTGCAAATCCATTGATCTTCACAGCTCGTGATACAAGCCTAAACTCTATCGCCTCTCGCGGGGTCGTATTGCGGAGTTTCTCCAACGTCGGCTTACCGCTTTCAAACCTCCCTTCCCTTCCAGCCAAGAAAGATAAGCAACAAGACCAACAGCGAGAACTGTAAGATTGTGGATCAAGCGAGACGGAACAAGTCTTGGCCCGAGGGCACGGCATGTGGAGTTGTCAGTGCTGAATACCCAGTTTATATCTGGACTCAGCTATCATGGGAGGATTGAGAAGGAATCTTTCCTGATGACCTCTTGGCGGTTGTCTCAGGACGCGGTCCAATCATGAAGTCTAATTCTGCACGCGTGACCAGTGACAATCATCCCGCACGCATAATCACGCCAAGTAAAGCCTATACAGCTATAGTAATATGTCCTTTGCTGACCACTTTTAATCACAAAAAACACTGGGGAGAAGTGAAGATCAAAAAGCCAAGATCTCCACGGAAGACCCAATTTGTCTAACCGATGAGGGTCCTGTAGATAACTCGTGATGACAATCACTCTGGGCATCGCTGGGATGAGACATGAGATCAGGGTGCTTATTGTTGAGTTAAGTTTACTCTATTGTGCTTTGCGCGGTATCTGGTCTTTTGCTCTGCTGTGATTTGATTATGGAATGTTTGTGACGTGCAGTCACACATTCGTCTCCTTGCAGGTACCCTGTCAACTCTACAATCAACGATCGCCACAGCACTTTCAGGAATTTAACCCATAAAAGAAACGATGAAAAAGTTAAAAAATCTTCTAGAATTTTTCTATCCTTCCAGATAGGCAGTGGCGATAGCCTCACAAGGCGACTCACCATCTTGAACAATGATTATCCGCGGCCTACCCGGTACCATTTTCGCTACGAGTGACGGAATAGCCGCCCGAGGAAATTCATGACGTTGCCGTGAGAACTTTTAGCGCAGAATTCTTGTCCCAAAGCCTTATCCACTAAAACCCCACACACCTCGGCACTATTCCCCAATTATTCTCGGCGCGGGTTGAGAAATCACGACAGCACAAAACTTGGAGAAAAGGGGAGACTTTTGCGGTGGCAGGCATGCATGGGTGATATGATCTTACTCCGTATGGAGAACGTTATGGTTATTCTCGGGCTTTTATTTCTGTTTCTCTGGAGTAACTATCACTCCGCAAGCTCTGACTTTGTGCTTCATCTCGGTTATGTTATGTTGCGTCCTGTTGATATGCCCATCATATCTTGACGATCCCTTAATTAGTGATGGCCAACTCTATCTGTGAACAGAAACAATCTTTCCTCAAAACATATTAATGCGGCGTAAGAAAGCGTCACATTAACAATCGTCATTTCTCCAACTCGTATGAGGGATTGATCTAGTCATGTAATGGCACACACACGTACAAGGATAAAGAGCCGAGGGATGGACTCGATGGAGCATCTCGATTCAAGGGTCCTTGTCTCTTTTAGGATATTGTGAAGATCACCAACGCCTATGACGTATCTATCCCGCCAACGTCATTTTACCCATATTTAAAATTTTTCAACATTATTCTCTAGCTATCACCAACCGATAATTAACTCTCACTCTTTTCTGTTAGTAGACCCAGTGTTTTCTTTTCCCTTTTTACGTCAGCGGGGCCTCCTGACTTAGCGTAGCTCCCGCCAAGTGACGTTATTCACGATGAAAAGCTACTGGTTAAAATCTCTTTCGGTTGGAGGCGACCCCTTCACATGTAGTTTATCTAAGGTTATCGGTTCAAGGGACCAGGAATTTTCTCCTCATCGTACTCCAAGTTTTTACACCGTGCCAAGTTTTTGGGCCCGAGTCATTTCTCGGCTTATCAAGTTGCATTCTTCTCCACTTGTATGCTGTGACAATGAACTGAAAAAATACATTGGGGAATTGTGGGTTAAGTGATCCACGTAGAGCTCCAGAGTTTACTTGGCGCTGCTGTTGCTGATTGTTCTTATAAAGGATTGTGAATCTCCCTTGAGTCTGAACTGTCATCCAACATCAAAGAGCTGGTCTTTTTAAGAAATCAGTCATCATGGTTCACGTCGATAACGAGCATGGTGTGCCGCACTACTGGGGCAAGACCGGCAAGGGTCTTCAAAAACTCATCACTATAGTCGCTACCACAGACTTTCTTCTCTTCGGTTATGGTATGTTTCCCTAGGTATCTGTGCGTTTGAACAAAGACTAACGGTTGTGTTTCATGTAGATCAAGGTGTCATGTCCGGTATCATCTCAGCTCCCGCTTTCACAGACGATTTCCCCCAGGTTCTTGACGAGACGTACGAAGGCTTCGTCGTCTCCATCTACGCTGTCGGCTGCTTCCTCGGTGCTCTCTTCATCCTCAACTTTGGTGACCGCCTTGGTCGTCGCAAGTCCATCTTCCTCGGTGCTATTATTATGATCATTGGTGTCATCATCCAGATCTCTGCGGTTCCTCCTAGCGGTGGTGCTACGGCGCAATTCATCATTGGACGATGTATCACCGGTATTGGAAACGGAAGTAAGTTACCTCACCATTCTCAGACTTGAATGCATTGATGCTAACATCTCAGTCAACACATCGACTATCCCTACCTACCAGGCCGAGTGCAGTGAGTCTCACAACCGAGGCAAGCTCATCTGCATTGAAGGCGGCAACGTCGCCATCGGAACGTTGATCGCCTACTGGATCGACTACGGCTGTACCTATGGTCCCGCTCCCTTCGTCTGGCGATTCCCCATCGCTTTCCAGGTTGTCTTTGCTTCCATCGTCCTCGTCATGATGATGAAGCTTCCCGAGTCACCTCGCTGGCTCCTCACCCATGGCCGTCGCGAAGAAGCAGAAACAATTCTAGCAGGTCTCAACGGTCAGGCTCGTGACTCCCATGATGTGACCACTCAGATGGCTACCATTGAGAAGGCCATCGCTGCTGCTGGCCACAAGGGCGGCAAGACTCCCTTTTCTGCTCTCTTCACTGGCGGCAAGACCCAGCACTTCCGACGTCTCATTCTCGGCGCCTCTTCTCAGATGATGCAGCAGCTCTCTGGTTGCAATGCCGTCATCTACTACTTCCCCATTCTCTTCCAGAAGTCCATTGGTACCGATCACAACCTGGCTCTCCTCCTTGGTGGTGTTAACATGATCATCTACTCCATCTTCGCTACAACCTCTTGGTTCGCTGTTGAGCGCGTCGGTCGCCGCAAGCTCTTCCTCATTGGAACCGTCGGCCAGTGCTTGTCTATGATTCTCACCTTCGGCGCTCTCATCCCTGGTACTGCCTCTGCTTCCAAGGGTGCTGCTGTTGGTCTCTTCACTTACATCGCCTTCTTCGGTGCCACTTGGCTGCCCCTCCCTTGGCTCTACCCCGCTGAGATCAACCCTCTCAAGACCCGCGCGAAGGCTAACGCCACCTCCACCGTCTCCAACTGGCTCTGGAACTTCTTCATCGTCATGATCACCCCGGTCATGATTCATGGCACTGGCACCAACGGCTGGGGCACCTACGCCTTCTTCGCTGCCATGAATGCCTGCTTCTTCCCCATCATCTACTTCTTCTACCCTGAGACTTCTGGTCGATCTCTCGAGGAGATTGATCTGATCTTCGCCAAGGGCTACACTGACAAGATGAACTATGTGACTGCTGCTAAGCAGCTTCCCCGCATGGAGGACCATGAGGTCCACGAGAAGGCTCGCGAGTATGGCTTCGGCAGTGACGATGACATCAAGGTGTCTCACTCCGAGTCTGAGCGCAAGAACGGAGCCATGACTGACGCCGTCTAAGGTCGAACTGGCATTCGACATTCTGTTCTAGCTTGCTGGAACCAACCTTTTGCTTATTATCATGATTTGACGCATCTATAGAAGCTACGATTGTAGCTATGACCTTTTAGATACTCCCATGACTCTAGTAGTCTAGCATGAATACACATTTTATAGAGATTGCTACCATTTGATGTTTGTGATTGTTGACCTGAGACATAATTGTGAAATTTATTTGTGCAAAGTCGCTAACAGCCAGGCTATTGCATCACGATCAGTTTGTGCAGATTATCGGAAATGGGGACCCATACCTGCACCGACCCCGGTGCATCTATTAGCACGTGACCTCTGCACCGGGTCCCCCCGAAGCTGTAAGTACATAAGGAAGTAAGGCTATTTACATTAGTATTTTCTATTAATTAAAGCTATCTTATATTATTTTAGAAGCTTAATCTCTTTATTAGTAATATATTACCCTATTAGTAATATACTACTATATTTAGGTAAGTATTATGGTTAAGCTACTATATAACTAAGCTAGTATAGTAATATAATAACCTATAAAGTTATTTATAACCTTTAAGTATATATAATTCTATATATAGCTAGTATTTTATAAGTAAATTAAATACTACTAAGAAGTATATATATCTTTAATCTGCCCCTTTAAAGCTTTCCTTTTTATCTTCCTTTATATCTAT